>CATIWR010089694.1:0-22717 GCA_949677035.1 Omphalea diandra | reverse complement strand
GTTGGTTAATACCCGAACCACTATAAAATCCTTGTGTCTTCATTGTTCTATCTTCTTCTCTTTATCTCTGTTTTAAAATTTTTATCCACCAATTCAACCCCCCTTCTTGGTGCCTAGGGCCAACATAATCATTAGTGATGGAGGCTCACATTTTTGTAATCAGTAATTCAAGAATTTGTTAAGAAAGTATAGAGTAAACCATAAGATAGTAGCACCTTACCACCCTTTATTGTTTCATGTTTGGGAAGCTTGTCATTAACCAGTAGAGTTAGAGCATAAGATTTATTAGGTAATCAAATTCTTGAACTTTGATTTGAATCTTATCAGTGATAAGAGAAAACTTCAGCTTAATAAACTTGAGTCCCTTCATCTTCAAGCCTATGAGAGTAACCATATCTACAAAGAGAAGACTAAATGGTGGCATGATAGTCATATCTTACCCAAGGAATTCAAGAAAGTTAAAAAAAAAAAAATACTCCTATTCAACTCAAGGCTGTGACTCTTTTCAGGTAAACTTAAATTTACGTGGTCAGACTCATTCATTTTAGTGAAAGTCTATCCTTATCCTACCATGGAGATTACAAACTCTAAGGATGAAACCTTAAACCTTAATAGACAACTCTTAAAGCCATAATATAAAGAAGATGTTATGCTAAAAGGGGAGACTCTTTATTTCCTAAATTTTTCACCATAAAAGCCAAGTACATGGGTCGAGTTAGAGACCTTAAACTAGCACATCTTAGGGTAATCCTCATTGTTTTACCTTCATGTTTCTTTATGTGTTTCAATCTTTCTCTCTTTTATTTTATTTTTATAGGTTCAAGTATGAGGAACTTAATATTAAAGGCATCAGTTAAGTTTGAGGGAGTTTTCTTTACTTGTTCTATCACTTTTCATATTCATCCTTCCACTTTTGTGCTATGTTTGAATTTGAAATGTATTTCATTATTGTTTTTATGAAAAAAATGTTAAGATGAGTATATGACCATCAAGGTTAGACTCATGGCCATTAGGATGATCAAAAATTGAGAAACAAGAGCATTTGTAAAATACAATGCTTGAGCATACAGTCGTGCATAAAAAATATATGAATTGGGTAGTGGAAAGAAAATACAAATGACATTACCACATAGTCATGCAAGTCTAAAACACGAGTGTGCCTTCCTAATGCATGGCCATGCATCCTTGAACTATTCTTTTCCAACACACAATTAAAAGACATAGCCACCAAGCATGACTATGCACATTGTCCATCCAATTAGCAACTAAAAAGCATGACCATGAGTTTTAATGCATAATCATGTGCCCTTTCACTAATACTACTATAACTTACCTAAAATGCATGGCCTCGACATACGATTGTGTAGTTTTCAAAACCTCCAATTAAATCCTCACACCCTTCATCTTCTGATCACTTTTCTCTTAAAAACCTTAAACACAGTCGTGTCCCTATCCCTTTCCTTAACTATAATGACCTTTCCCCTACCCAAAATCCTTCTAAAACACTTTACCTCACTTTCAACTTTAACTGCACGCATGTCTACACGATTCAAATTTATAACAAAGAGGAAGTTAGGTTCTTCAAGCTCCATTCCTCCTCTCTTGTGTGCTTCCTCAGTTTTTTGTAAAGATGAGCATGAAACAAGGTATGCAAACCTTTCTAAATGTCCTCTCTTTCTTATGAAATTCATTAACAAATGACCCTAACAAATATAAGATTACTTGATAATGTCAATGAACTCATTAAGATTCTTTAATGGGAAAATTTTATTAACCTTCATACCTTCTCATATTAAGAGTTAACTCTAGATTTCCTAGCTAGTTGTATGTGGAATCTAGGAGGACTAGTGGGTTTTACCCTTTTGGGACTATCACCTTTCAGTTGTTGAATAAGCCTTACACTTTTCCATTGAGTGAAGTTGCAAGAGCCTTTTAACTTTTGAATGACAAATATACTAATTTCTCGGATGATTTTGATAACCAAACAGTGTAAAATTCATTGCATGGGAAATTAGGTATGAGGTGATAGTGAAAAAAGGGTAAAAAATTAGATAACCTTTTTTATGTTACATGCACCAATTACTTTCTTACTCCATCATGGGTAAAGGTGAGAGTAATGGTGTGGTTAATTGCATTGAGTTGTTGCAACTTTGGTGTATGAAATTTGATCACCCAATAAGCACCACATGCTCAATTGTGCAGAGTGTCATGTTTAAGAGGGATTCAGGGGATATTTTTATAAGCAATTTTGTTACCATCCTCACACATTTTTTGCATTTATATGATTCTTCTAATCATGCTCATCTTACCAAAGCTAAGGGGGGTCCTACATCCCATCTTATAAGAATATGCTTCAGATAAGGATTGTCAAGAAAAATGGTGATAGGTATGTGTTGGTTTGAGATGCCCAAGAGGGTGTTCATGAAGAGGAGAGTGAGGAACCAAGAGATGTGCAAGCTTCTACTCATGCTTTGCCACCACCATCGATGGCCCAATTGAAAGATGTTTTTGTACGGATGGAGTCTTACTTAGAGCACATGGACCATCACTAAGCTATTTTCAAGGAACAAGTCCATAAGTAGCTTGCGGCATTGGATACCCAAATAATGGACATGGATTGTTACTTACAAGCTTACTTTAGACATGTTGGATTTCCTCCACCTCTGCTACCGATGGATTAGTCATCCTATCTTGCATTTTGTGTCTTTTGTATGTTTGTAGTATTTGTTCTTATGTTTTGTGATATTTGAACTTTTGTTACTTTGGGATTGATTATACTTGTCTTACTTTGCACTTTTATGTTGTATTAGTGATTGACACTTCTGGATGGAGTTTTATTGCTCTAATTTTATAACTAATGTCATGTGTTGCCATTAAGGCATGTGGGATCATATTTATGTTTTTCAAAATTTATGTTTTTTTTTTATGGATGGCATTTTATCATCTCCTTATACATCTAATGGATGGAAATTTTATGGTTAAGCTTGGATTGATTATGGCAGGTTCTCGTGCTTCCTCTCCACCTCTTTGAAAGGACAGTCCTTTCACCTTACTTTTTATTTTATATATTTTTTTTTATCATTGAGGACAATGATAACTAAGTTTAGGGTGATTTCACTCAAGTGCATTGTTACTTGCTGTTTATGCTCACAATTACTATTAATATGTTTCCATGACTTTAAGTAGTTTCTTTTTTGAGCTTAATGCAAAAAATTATCAAATTTGTGGTTAGTTTTGATTAGAGGTTTTAAAGTGAACAATTGATGAAGAAATTTATAATCACTGTTTGGATTTTATGAGGTTAATTCCCTTTATGATAATTATTTAAGCTTAATGGTCATGTTTTTATTCAAAAATCAGTTGAATCCAATAAAACAAATCATGCAAACTTGGCAAAATAGAAATTTCTTTATGAGATGTTTCAATCACACAGCTTTAGGCTAGAGGAAGCATTTACATATGCTATAACAACACCTTTGAGGTGAAATCCTTGAACTTGGCATTTTAGGAAATGATTAAGGCATTTCTTTGGCCCTCCTTTAACCCCACCCATACCTCTTTATGCATTAACCCTTGTCACCCATTTGAGCCATATTGAATACTCATTTGTGAGTATAATAAGCCTTTTCCTTCTTTAACCCAACATGCTCATTATAACCATATAGCCTAAATGAATTTTTACCTTTCCCTATTAAGAGAATTAAAGTTAGAACATGGTTATATTATGATGTGATGTGTATTAGGTCATTCACCTGCATATGTGTATAACTAAAGAATTGGCAAAAAGGGCTTAATTATTGTTTTCTTTTGGACTATAAAAATGAATTCAAGTTTGGGGATTGCAAAATTGATATTTTGGTCATACATATATTCATCCTAAAAAAAAAAAGACAATGAAATAAAAAGTGATGAAAGAATTGAGCATAAAAAGGAAAAGCAAGCTCCCTAAAGAATGAGAAAAATAGGTGTTATGGATACTCTACAAGGAATAGATATGAGCTATTACAGTTTGCATTATTGATATAACCAATGTTCTAGCAAAACTTCTCTCACCTTTGGACTTGACCACTTTTTGATAGACCTACCCCTAAGCCTTACAATACAAGCTATTAAAGACCTCATGATCTTTATGGTTGTTAGGGTCTACATCAATGGAGAAAGGTGAATTAGCCTTGCCCACGGTAATACATGATTCCTAAGAATTGAGGTAATCATGAATAAACTATGATGCCAAGTCACACACACACACATTTTATTGTGTTTGATTAATTACAAATAAAACATGACTAGTTTAGAATTTGTTATTATCATGAGTGCAATTATTTGATTAATGAAAGATCATGATTATAGTTGAGATAAATCTTCTTTTTGAAACTTTCATACTCAATCCTAGCTATAAAAAATTTTTATTTTTGCATTAGGGAAAAAGACAATTGCTTGAGAATAAATAATGATTCAAGTTTGGGGGAATTGGTTTACATCATAATTCATAAGTTTTGTAATTCAATTCTCATTTAAAATCATGCATTTTCTATTAATCTTTGACATAAAATGGACCTATTACATGTTAATTTATGTTTTATTGGCTTAAAAGTGAAGAAAAGCAAAGTTCTTATGAAAAGGAAGAAGTGCACGGTTGTGCTTTGACAGCACATGGTCATATGCCTTAACAACATCAAAGCTCTAAAGGAAATCAATAGTGCACAACCTTAAAGCATGGTCGTGCATCCTTAAGAGATTACATGTGAAAAAGGAATCATAGAAACATATGATCATGCTTCGATAACACATAATCATGCACGTCATTAAACCCTAAAGCGAACAAAGAAATCTTTAAGAATTCTCTTCCTTTTACATGCACCTAAGTTTCCTCTTTTGAAGTCATAGTTAAAGCACTATTAAAGGAGGTAATGAAGGCAAAACTAGGGTATGAGATATTCAACCAAAAGTAGAAAACAATGTATAACAAGTCTCAAGGATTCAATCAAAGAGTTGTAAAGAGAGAAAGTGCAAGCAATTAAGGAAATTCAAGAAGAAGTTCATATCTATTCTTAAGATTGATTTGAGTGACATCTTTTCTTCTTTCATTTTTATTATGAACTAAAGGTTATAGATGGATCTTATGTGAACTATATTAGTTATCATTAATCTAATTCATTCTTTATGTTAGTATTTGTTGAATGCTTCATGCTATTGATTAATCAACCATTAATCATATTTAGTTTCATGAATTGACTATCGAGAGATGTTTTCTATGGAATGAATTCTTCAACAACTCCCTTGTTTTATTATGAGTTGAGAAACCTTAATAAAGCATTACTATATTTAAAGTCTTGTTTAGTAAGGCAATTCCATGATGTCTAGCTTTTGAGTTGAGAGACCTCAAACTTAGCGTGATTTTGTACGTTAATTGATACTCAAGAGAGATTGATTAATCACCTTAGTGAATCAATAGTAACACTTGATGAATGAACCAATTAGATGAAGTTTAGAAAGTCATGAAGTGAAGTTGAACCCTTAGCCACTCTTCTTCATTTATTGTTTCCCATTATTACGAGTATTGATTTTATTTTCTTATTTACAATTTCAATTATCATTTATTAATGATTGTCTAGATAATATGAGGCATAAACTACTTAGTACTTAAATACTCACAAAGTACACTATTACTTATGACTTGTGCACTTGTATCTTAAGGGTTTTGTACTTAGTATATACACCTCTCATCACTACACCATAGCCATTTCCTTGCATCATATAGCCATTTCACTAAATCTTTGCATGTTAGCACCACAACCACTTTGTAGCATGTAACCATGTGTTTTTGACATCATTATAAAACTTGGAGTGGTGATTTTCCTTTCTTTTTTTTTTTCCTCATATGTCATGTTGACCTTATTGAACCAAGTTTTAAATAAAGTATAAGGAGGAAAAGAACACAAAAAATTAGATAAGTGGACATAAAACAATCTTCTTTTATTATAGTCAAAATGGCCTAGTAGTTGACCTTACATAAGAAAGACAATTTTGGCCATTGTAATGGCCTTACAATTAAATATAAGGTCACAATACTTTCAAATCTTATAGCTTAAAGACCTATTTATGTGGCCATGGAATCAACCAATTATTCTCTTCCTACTCACTTTCCCATAATTTCCTACATAGTGGGTAATACTTCTTTAGGAACTTTCCATTAATAAACCTCTTATGTGATTCTCTTCCACTTAGCATTTTATATGCCTTGAATAGGCCCCTCTAAATTCAAAGATCATTTTCCATACTTCTAATCTTTAATCTCCAAAGGTAGTATAATATTCTAATTAAATCTACTTTATTAAAGCTCTTTTTTTTCACTTTTTTATTCTAAGCTCTAAATACCTTTTTCTTCTCGTTCACCAAGCAATTAAGAGATTATAGTCTCTCCTCATTCATTTGTTTTACTTCTATAAGCATAGATTCATTAGAGTGGTTAGGTATGAGCCCATTTTGTCTTATAATTCATAGAGAAGGAATGACAAATTCTATAGGAAGGAAAACATCATGGTGAAATGTTACCCCTATAGAACTTCTTTTGGATGTTTTGTAGGCCCATAAGGTCTTTGACAAGATCATGTGACAATCTCTAAGATTCTCTTTACCATCTTATTTGCAATTCCAATAAGTATTTTGTTTGAGGATTATGCTTGCCCATTTGCTTATGCATAGAATGGAGTAAACTTGAGCAATTTAATACCATAATCTTTAATAAAATCCTTCATATCTTTTCCCATAAATATTGCTCCTTAATTTGTAGTGGTAGATTATGGGATCCTAAACCTATGAATGATATGTTCCTTGATGAATTGTATAACATCTTTCTTCTCGACTTTCTTTAAAGGAACTACCTCCACCTATTTAGTGAAGTTGTTATTAGCCACAATAATAAAACTATGGTTATTAAATGAAGCAAGATAGATGTTTCCAATCAAGTCAATAGCCTAACCTGTAGCCATGACTTTATTATTCTAAAGCTAGGACCTTTTGAATGCTTTCATACTTTTGAATTAATAGTATCCTTTTGGATAACTGATGCAATCTTTTAGGATTGATGGCTAATAATAATCATGGATTCAAAAATTTGCTAGAGTTTGTCCTTTGATGGATTTCTGAGTGAAATAAATTAGTGTAAATTCAATAAGCACTGAGATCGACTATCGATCCTTCCAATAATCAAGGCTCTATTGAACATGTATTTTGTGAGGTTAGTTTGGGACACCACGTACATTATTGATTTAATCAAATAGTGTCTCCACTTTGTACATATAAAATAAAAGGCTAAGAATAACTTTTCTATTAGAGAATATTTGATTTTTGTAAGTGTTAACAATCTACTCAAATAGTACATAGTTTGTTCATGGCCTATAGAATTTGTTTTTGCTAACATACTATTTGTTATGTGCCGTAGGCCAATGCTTTGAATGGATATTTTCTTAACAATGTCATGGTTGCAATTATATTAAACATATCTTTTATATTTTGTTTATAGATAAATGATAAATTCTATAATAGTTAATTCTACCTAATGTTATCAAGTATGTGACTTGATAGTAAGATATTTAGGTGTAAAGAGTTCTATTCTAAATTGTACCTCATTTGTCATTATTTTTAAGATAATAATGAATGGAGACTAGTATCTATTTTGATTGATGACTATGTTTCACAAGTCATGGATATGTGAATTAAATCAAACACATAGATACAGATTTAAGAAACATTGAATCATATAGAGGAATATGAGTGATTGAGAAGAAAATTTCCCACATATATTTATGAGAAATATGTCTCAACCCCTCTCCCCCCCCCCCCCCCTCCTAATAAGCTAGACTAAAGAGATTGCATGGCCATATGGTAATGAACTGATAAAGTTAAACAATGTCATTTTACATCAGTCTACTTAGAGATCGAGAAAGAATTAAACTATATAAGGATGACATGATATATGCCTTATGAATTGAGATCTACTATGATAAAAGAAGTATAACACTATTTCTAAAATAGGTTAAGTTAGATTATTGACTTTCACATAATTTGGGTAGTCATAATGTCTTGCTATAGGCACTTATAACTTGTGGACCATAAATAGGTTTTGGGCCACTACCAATATTGTATGAGCCAACAGGGTCACACACTTAAAACAAACCCTAAATGAAATAGTATTTTCTACTCTTTCTACATATATATTAAGATAATTAGAGATATTATCTTGTTAGATATCTTTATCATTTTAAAAGGTTAAAACAAAAAGAAATGTTTAGTTATCAATATCTAGTAAAAATATAATTAACATATATATCTTAATAGTTAAGATATATACATTCATTTTTAGAGTTTTCATGATATACAAAACATTAATGTTTTTATAAAACAATTTTAGGGAGAGAAAAAACCCTAAGGCTAGTATAGTTCCATGTTGGAGAGATCCTATTCATATGAATACCTACAGAGGGCATTCATCAATTTGGTAGTACCTGAATTCGACAATCTACACTTTAAGCGTGAGGTTGTGTGTTACCAATGTAAACCCCCTTTTCTACCTTCTAATATATTTGTTACCTTTCACATGAATTGGTATGATTCTCATCCTTTCTATTCAATTTAATTGAATCACATGGATCATTAGTGGGAATCTATGTAGAAATAATTTGTTTTTCCAATGCGTTTGTCCTATAAATTCCCATATAAACATCTTATGGGCTCATTCATAATTGAAAGATACAATTTGAGTAGAACTCCATCTCTTGAAGGCATCAAAGCTGGTGGTTATACTATATAGTCTTCACTTTTATCAAATGTCATTTAGCGATGCACCTTCCATGTAAATACCTACAATTGCTTTAACATTAAGAGATTTGAGAACTCTTTAGTTTTCCCTGCCATGTTAGAAATAAATTTTATAGATAATTTATTAGACCCAAAAACCATTAGAACACTTCTTTATTTTTCGGCACTATTGCTTCACCTACTACTTTTGCTTTGTTCTTGTTAATTTCCATAGCTTATGATATATTAAAAATCCTAAGAAATTTCTAGCTTGTACTCCAAAGCACACTTGAGTGGATTTAACATAAGTCTATGCCTTCTCATCCATTAAAAGTTATTCCTTAAGTATTTTATATGATCCTTGCCATCAATGTAGATTTTCATATAATGGCTAATCATGTCATGAAAAATAAAACATTTATTACCCTTTAGTATATGGCTCTAAGCTTTTTAAAAGTAAAAGGCATGACCAACCATTCAAATGTCCTAATTACATCTAGACATCAAAATGTTACCTTTAAAATGTCTTCCTTAGCTATGAGTATTTAGTTGTATCATAAAAAACCATCCATGAATGGTAGTAACTGATTCTTAGTAGCAGCGACAACTAACATGTCAACTATTGTCATGACATACACATCCTTTAGAGTAGCAATACTTATGTTGGACTAGGTTTGTCAAACCTAAGTCAAAACTCTCTTTTGATCTTGACAATGTAGATTGATATTTTCTAACAGTAGCTTCAAGTGTTGATTTTGCAGATTTTTAGATATTTTCATTGGAAGTTGGATGGAAGTCTAAGTCTCAAAGATTGCAAATGCCTTCCTAATTTGCAATCATGAATTAGGACATTGCAACTGCTATCTTACAAAAGATTAAACCAAGTTAAAACAAACAATTTTGCAATGTTTATTATGATTGCAAATTTTGCATTTGCTTGGTGTGAATCAAGTCCTCAACCAGATTATGCCAAAGGTCCTAGAGAACCGTTAGAAGATCAAAATTCATGAGAAGAAATGTTTGTTGAGATTGCGATGTGGTGAAACAATGTCTCTATGTGAAACAGAAGATTCTAAAGTGATCATCATGTTGAAAGTAAGTAAACAGCGACCGTAAATTTCACTTTGGCTTGAGGGACATAATGACTATTTCTCTTGAAGAACCAATGGTTGTGCGACATGTGGACTAGTCATTAGATACAACCAGGATTCTCTACTGCAAATTTAGTAAATTTAGTGCAATGTGAGAAATCGCAATCTCAAATACTCAACCACGATTGTGAACACTGTCTAACAAGTATTTAATGCAAGGTTTGCCTAGCACACCTTGTAGATTTAGACACAGTTTTGTATGTAACGTCGTTTTAGTTGTTGTAGCCTATAAATACTCCACCAAATGGACTTGAATGTAAGAGGATAATCATTGGTTTGCCAAAACTCTTGCAAAGTTAATTTTCATAACTTTATTTCTTTATACATAGTTTGGTTTGGGCTTTAAACACCTTGGTTTTGGGTTTGAAAGCGAGCCCTTATATAGAAAACTCTTGTTTAGGTTTGAGAGTGAGCCTTAGAAAACTTTTGTATAGGTTTGAGTGTTAGCCTTAACAAAACACTTATAAGGTTTGGTGTGAGTTTGAATACTAGGTTGAGTGTGAGCCTTGGGAAAACACTTGCAAGGTTTAGTGTGAGCCTTAGAAAATAGTTGTAAGGTATGGTGTGAGCCTTGGAAAAAAACTTACAAGGTTTGATGTGAGCCTTAGAAAACACATATAATGTTTGGTGTGAGCCTAAACACTAAGTTAAGTGTGAGCTTGTAAAACACTAGTGATTTAGTGAAATACCCAATTGGAAATTGGGGAGTGGATATAGGGTGTTAATACTCAAACGACTATGAAACTCTTTTATTCATTCTTCTTTTACTCTTTCTCTAATATTTTATTTATGTGAGCTTCCTCTGAAGTTCAAATTTACCACTAATTCAACCCCCTTTCTTGGCACACAACGACCAATAAATTAAATCCCTGAAATTCACACAAACACGAAGTTCTCCATTCTTTTTAACATTTGGAACTATAATAGCTATCCATTGTGCACACCTTGTTAATCCTAATAAAGCCTACCTTTAGTAATTTCTCAGTTTCCTCCTGACTCTCAATTTTATCTATTTTGACACCCTTTTTGGCGATTATTGATACTTGATACAAAGCCCATTCTCCATAAGGCTCTTGTTGAGCCTTGGCATTTCCTTATAGCTCTAAGTGAGAAAATCCTTAAATTCTTTCAATGCCTTCATAATTGCATTTCGCCTTTATAATTGCTTTCTTTTATATCCTCAAAAAGTAATGAACTAATGTAAGTGATTCTTGGCTTTTTAGTTAAACCAATATTCAATTCCTCTATGGGATTATGTACTTTTGACCTTAAATTTTCAAACTTTAAAGGTAGTTGTTCTAACCCTAAATTTCCTCTATTTCTTCATCTAGCTCTTGTTCAAAAATTACCTTAGTACCATAAACATTCTAAAGTTGTTCCAACTCCAACCCATTAAAAAGTTTGATGTGCATATAGCTTAAGCTTTATGGTTGTATACCATCAGTTCCTCTTTGGTGTATTTAATCAACATTAACCTCCTTAATGAGTAGATGAGATATCAACATATATGGCATGATTTTTATAAGATTAAGGAGAGCTAACACTTGATGCTTTGTTTCCTCTCAACATATAAACATGTTTAGGATCAACATTTTTTTTCTTTACCATGAACTTAATTAGTCCAAAGTCCATATCATTGTATTTTGCCTCCATTGCATTTGAGCATGTATAGAAAGAATGTTAGTCTACCTATACCACCTCTACATCATGCCCTTTTTTAACAAAATAAAAAATGGTGAAGAAAATGTGACACATACTAATTGGCATGAATTTAATATCTTCTTAGTAGGACATTATAATTGGTTGAGGAATTAATAACAAATGAAGTATATGAGGAAGTCTTATTCCTAATGGGAATTTTAATAGGTAGGGCTTTAAATACTTTTGTGATCTCCCTATTGAATTTTGACGTTGAAAGTTCTATTGTTATTAAATCTTCCTTAGTTTTGCCTAAAGTAGTCAAAATTTTAAGTGGCAATATGTTAGATTCTGACTCATTATCCATTATGACTCTTATTGGTCGTCCATTCAGATGTGCTCTAACATATAAAGTTCTTATATGTTTTTAAATTTCCTTAGATGGTTTCTAAAATATCATCCTTTTTACCTTATTTGAACTAATGGTCTGTATTGTGATACCACTTATTGAACCTTTTAAGTTTCAATTCTTCTTTCGATGATTACAAACAGGGTTAAATTGTCTAACTTATGAGTAAGTAGTGAAAGTTTGATCTTGTAGGTTCATCATCTGACATCTCAAGTGTTTTTAGAAGATTTTGGAAAGGTTCATAACTTGCTAAAGAAAGAGAATATATCTTACTAAGTCATGGAATCAAGTATTTAAAAAAGTGTTACCAATGACGATGGCCTTTTACTAATGAACCTTGGATATACAATAATGAATATTGAGGAGCAATAACTACATTGGGAAAAATTCATTAAAATTGGATAACTTTTTTTTAAGCCCTAATAAGAATGAAAAAAAGTTCCAACGAGCATGAAACTAAAAACAATGGTTGCAGATAGGAAATAATGATTGTTGAAGCTTACTCTTTGATGAGACTCTAATGACTAATGGAAGGAACTCAATGACAATTATCTTCATCATGGGGTGTGAACATTCCCCAATAACCATTAATAATTTCAACTAGATAATGTTGAAGAAGCTATGCACAGTGCTTAAGTCACAACAAGTGTTGAAAAAATTCTAAATGACTATCCTAGAAAGAACATCCATGGGACTATAGCCACGATGGTGTGAAAAACCTTCTAAATAAGGGTATGAAGTTTGTGCAAAAAGGACTCTCACCAATGGCTATTGGAAAGATCATAATAAACATGGATCAACTTTCAACAAGCATTGGATCATCTTAATGATAGTGGCTAAGAAAGTTATCATAGTATTCAATGGCCATTTAAAGATTAAGAGCATTGTTCATTCAACCAACCATAGTAAACACCCTAATAACCATTGACAGTGTTTCTAATGATTATATTAAGGTTTCTAAAATGACATTGAGAGCGTTGTTCATTTAACAACCATGGTGAACACCTTATAACCATTGATAAGGTTTCTAATGATTATATTAACAAGTTTAATAGACTTTCAAATGCAAGTACTAGCAAGTGATGGCCCTTATGCACCAAAAGGGGAGGGTTAAATTGGTAGAAAATTTGAAATTTTAGAAGGAACACACATAAATAAAAGATTAAGGAAAGGAAAAGGGAATAATGAACACATATGGATTTATAGTGGTTTGGGTATTAACCAACCCTACATCAACTCCCTAATTCACCAATTGGGTATTTCACTAACTCATTAGTGTTTTATAAGCTCATACCAAACCTAATGTTTATGCTCACACCAAGCCCTAATTACACTTGCGTTTAAGGCTAACACATAACCTTACAAGAGTTTTACTAACTAAAGGGTTACTCTAAAACCTAAAATCCGGTGTTTAAGGCTCACACTTACCCTTTTGGAAGCAATGAATACTCTCAACAAATAAAGTAAAAAGTAATTAAGTGAGAGGATTGAGAAATTAAATTTAAAGAGTTTGTGTATAATAAATGTTAGTTCTCTTACATCTAAGGCCATTTGGCAGAGTATTTATAGGTTTCAACTACTAAAGAGTTGTTACAAAGGAAACCATGTGTAAATCTTCAAGATTTGGCAAGCAATTCTGCATTAAATGCTTGTTAGATAGATCTTATGGTTGAGATTAGAAAATCAGAATCATGATCTAATTTTTGTGTTGAGAATTGCTCTTTCATGATCGAGATCTTCAAATGTGTCTGATGGATAATGATATATAAAATTCACTCATTAGTTCTTTAGAAACTAGTTGTTGGAACATTCCATTTGTTTCAGAAGTCTTGGTCACAAATAAGTGTGTGGCAATAGTAATCTAAGATAGTGTTGGATTAATACACTGCGCGTTTCATCATGAATCAAACTTCCCTTTCTAGTTCATTCTTGAACTTTAGTCACGATTGTGATCTTCAAACATCTTTATAGCTCCTTAAATACGTGGCATTATTTGACAGGCTTCATGGGTGACTGTTGAAGCACTATTGATGAGTTTTAAATGTCGTGGTCATGAGCCCATTATGATTCAAATTATACATCAAATTGGAGGTTTTGGTTCCATTTCTTTTAATGGATAACAATCGTGATTGGTCAAATAGGGGGGTCACAACCTTGTTCTTGGTTGTGATCCTTCTGTCTTGGGTGTGAATTATAGCCTAATTTGAGACTTGGAGATTTTTCACTTCCATTTGACTTTCCACTTAATTCCTATCTTATTATAAGAATAACACTAACATATGCATTAGAACCTTTTAATATATATTATTAAGATCAAAAGAGAAGTTTGACTAACTTAGTCTAACAATCTCCCTTTTCTTTTATTTTGATAATCTAGATTGAATTTGCAAAGAATATAACTTCTAATATGAATATCCTTGTAGAATCTAAGTCTATAGAAGTCACAATGAAGTTAAACAATATAGCTCCTTGAATATGCAACAAGTTTAGAATACTTAGGCATAAGAGTTTAGAGTTTGAGACTGTACTCCCACTTAATCCTTACTCCCCTTTAGTTATTGTAATTATTTTAATTTGTTATCATTCATTTGACATATAAATGTCAATTTCTCTCCCTCTTTGTCAAGATAAAAAAGAAAGAGGATAGGAAAGAATAGAGAGGGATGACACATCAAGCAAACACAAGTTGCAATGAAACACTATCAACCACAATCTTCAAAATATAATAAGTATTGAAATATAAGAGGACAATAAAGATAACCACTAAAGTAAAGAAAATTTTTGTTAAGGATAATTACCTAATTAAAAGCAATTCCATAAAATTTCAAACATATACACATGTTTGATCATAAGATTGGGTTTAAGAATTGGAAAATAGAAAATAATAAAAGAGACATAAAGAAAATGAAAGTAAAGATGAAAAACAGAAGGTAAAAACAATAGAAGATATTATAAAGTAGGGAAAAGGTCATCATCTCCTTCTTGATCTTGGGGTTCTTCTTCCTCTTCACTCTCCTCCTCATAATCTAGTTAGTAGCAAGGTTGCAACCCAAGCATTTCTTGTATATCCATAATGTCAACATGAAGGTAATAAAGCAGCTTGAGGCATTTGATAAGCTTGTTCAATTGGTTAGAGATTTTGTCCGTAGAAGCATGTGTAAGAGGAAGAGAATGAGGAGGAGGGGCTTGTACCTCTTATGTTGGTAATGCTTCTCTACCTTTTTCAACTACAAGTCTTCTTCTTTTATGTTATTAGGAGGCTTGTTGAAGTCTTACACCTTTAGCCCCAAGTAGATACACATAGATATGTGGCCTAATTCCTTTGGCGTTTAGAAGGTAATTGATGTCAAGGTAGTTTGTATTTAGAGATAGGTAGTTTTGAAATATTTCTTATTTTCTAGGGTTAATGCTCTCATATGCCTATATAGGCCGTGAAGTGGGAAGAGATCAGAATTTGTGAATGTTTAACTTACTCAAGTGAGCTAATTGATCAATAAAAAATCTCCCACTTTGGATTGGTTTACCCTCAATCAGGCAATAAAGAAAACATGACTTTTTGAGAAACTTTTCACTCCCATCATTATGGCTAGTTATAAAGAAGGTGAATATGCAATGAAGGAGTAAAAAGGGTGTTTATATTTTTGGATAGGGAAATTTTAGAGTCATGATGTGTTTCAATTAAAAATTTGATGCCAAAACCCACTAAAGTCTAGGTGAAGAGAAGAAAGATTCTAAAGAACATCATCCCTAATTTGGAAATTAAAAAGGGAGCAAACAGAAGGGTAGGTTATGAAATATGGTTAGCGAAAGCATCTAAAAAGAAGGTTATACACACTTATTATAGTGTTAGTAGCCTTAGTAATCTTTATTATGGTAAAAAATTCTCTAGTGACCTCATCATACCCTAGTTCATCTTTAAAAATGAAGTCTTCCCATCTAAGGTTAGAGACGTATGCCTTGATCTCACCTTTAAACTAAGGAGGTTATTGGACTAGGTTGATTTAACCTAAGCCATGAACCTCTGTTGATCTTGATAATAGAGATTGATCAATTCTAATGCTTTCATTAAGTGTTGTTTTGCATATTATAAGTTAGTTTTTGTCATCAAAAGTTGGATGGAGTTACAATCGCCAACTTGTAAAGTTTACTCAAATTAATGGTGAGTGTATTATAAATCATGACTGCGAATCAATCACTAAGAAGAATGGAGCTAGGCCAGAGGAATTCACGGACAACTTCGATGTTGCGACACACCCAGAGTTGGCAAAGCCTTAGTCACAAAAGAATTTGCGGTATGTGTCACGCCTAAGTCACGACTGTAAATTTCATAGTGATAAAGGAAGGAACCAAAGCCACAACCACAGCTTGCTAAGTGTCTCAGGTGTCCATTGAAGATCAAAAATCGCGAGGGCAAAAGCATGTTCACGACCACAACTCGAGCAGTTGAAGTTTTCTCTTCAAACAAAGGAATTCACGGTCTCAGTTGCGCACAAGGCATGGTTGTCTTGCAGCCACAACTTTTGAGAGTGGTTAGAACACAACAGCTATATTTTCCTGGATAACCAATGAAAAGCTGACACATTGAAATTCGCGACCGTGAAAAGTTAGTAGCAATCGCGAGTTTAGCCTGACAAGCATTTAATGTTGAATCAGCCTAGTACATCTAGGAGATTTGTTGATAGTTTTATTCTAATATCTCTTTGGTGGATATGAGCTATAAATACTCCACTAAATATATGAAAATACAAGAGAATTCATTAATTTATAACCATACTCTTGCAAATTTGCTAGTCATTCTTTCAATTCTTATTTATGCTTTAGTGATTGTTTGGTGTAAGCAATAAACACCATTATAAGAGGTTTTAGTGTGAGCCTTGAAAACACTTGTAAGAGGTTTTTAATGTGAACCTTGAAAATACTTCTGAAAGGTTTTAGTGTGAGCCTTGAAAACACTTGTAAAAGGTTTTTGTGTGACCCTAGAAAACACAATTTGTAAAAGTTTGGTGTGAGCTTGGAAACACCTTTTGAGTTGAGTGAAATACCCAATTATAAATAATTGGCGAGTGAACATAGGGTTGGTTAACACCTAAACTATTATAAACTCTTATGTCTATTATTCTTTTCTTCTACTCAACTTTTTAAACACCCTACCCCTAATTTTATTTTTTAATTGAACATCAATTCAACCCCTCTTCTTGGTGGCTTAAGCCAACAAGTGGTATCAGAGCTAAGTCTCACAAACAAACCTTAATTGGGTGAGCTAAGATCATGGCACAAGAAGGAATCCACTCACACCTCAAGCCTTACTTTGATGGATTTGACTATACTCATTGGAAGTATAGGATGGAGATTTATCTTGATGAAGATGTAGTGGATCTTTGGGATGTTGTAGTCAAAGAATGGAAACCACCCACCAAAATAGTGGATAGAAATGAAGAACTCATTCCAAAAGAAGAATGGGTTAAAGCCCATAGAAGGTCAAATGGCAAGAACAAGAGAGCCATAACAATTCTTCTAAGCTCTCTCTCAAGGGAAGAGATTGGAAGAGTACAACACTGCCAAACAACTCATGCCATATGGAAGACCCTAGAAAACTATCATGAGGGCATAACACTTGTGCAATCAAGTAGGTTGGAAATATATGTGATAGAATAGGAGCTCTTAATGATGAAAGACCATGAAAGCATCACCGAAATGACAAATAGACTCCATTCTATTGTCACAAACATGAAGAAATTTGGAAGGACTCTCACCAACTATGAGGTAAATACTAAAATCCTTAAAACTCTTCCATTATATAAATTTAGTGCAAGAGTATGCAGTATTCAAGAGTTTAATCCAGAGATTGGGAAGGTTCCTATGGATGTTTTAATAGGCAAACTCTTACTCATGAGTTAGCCTTAAAAAAGGATGAGGAAATGAAGAAATTGAGGGGCCAAGGAGAAAAATTAGAAAAACTTGAAAGAAAAACCTTGGCACTCAAATCTTCAACCAAAGAGAAGGAAGTAGAAACTACCTCAAATGAAGAAGAGAGTGAAAAAGAAGAAGAAGAGCTAGCAATGCTCTCTAGAAGGACTAAGGAGCTCATTAGAAGAAGAAAAGAAATAAGGAACTTTAAAAAGACAACTCCTAATCTTAGAGAGAGATCAAATGAAGTCACTTATTATGAGTGTGGCAAGCAAGGCCACATCAAATATGATTGTCCCAAGCTAAAGAAGAAGGAGAAAGGGGACAAAGAGAAGAGAAAAAGCTTCAAAGCCACTTGGAATGATAGCTCAAGTGAGGATGAAGAGATTGCCAATATATGTTTCATGGCTCAAGAAGACTCTCCTAATGAGGTATGCACTTCATCTTATTCTCATTCAAATTATGATAACTTAGATGATGTAGATGAAGAGCTTCTAGAAACTCTCACTATGAGATGTGACAAGTATAAGTCATAAATGAAATCTTACAAGAGAAAATGCTCAAAATTAAAGGATGATTACAAATCCCTTAATGATCTTGTAAGTGAATTGAGGACTTCAAATGAAGAACTCAAAAAATCAATGCAAAATCTTTCCAAATCATCTTCATCATTAGTTTATTTGAGAAAAAAGAATGACTCCCTGAAAAGAGAAGTCATTGAGCTTAAAAGCTTAATCTCTAAATTTCATAAAGGAAATGAAGCTTTGGATACACTTATAGTATCATAAAGCTTCCCTTAATTAGACATGGTTTAGGCTTTAATGGAGCCTCCTCATCCACATCATTACTTACTACATTTATTAAAGCATCAAAACCTTAAACCTCAAGTGTTAAGGTCATGGGAAAGAAAAGTGCTCTAAGCACTAAATTCCCAATGCCTAAAGCCAAAGGGAAAGCAAAAAATGGTTGAAGGCCTACTTCAACAAAGGTCAATCATGCTTCTATGTATAACAAGAAATATGCTCACATACACAATCACAAACAATTCTCTACTACTCCTCGTCACTCATGCACTTGCATGCACTTACATAATCAAAGTATGAGAAGGCCTCTTACTTATACTAAGTTTGTGCATAGGAGAAAGACTCACAAGTCTAAACTCCAATGTCACTATTGTATGAAATATGGGCACATTAATATTCATTGTTATATTAGGAAGACTCACCTCAAATTAGAGGACCATTTAACTCCTAACCTTCTAGGACCCAAATATGTTGGGTACCTAAGAAAAAGTGATTTACTTATATTGTGTAGGGATTTATGGCAGCCACTAATGAATTAAGTAATTGGCATGTGGATAATGGATGCTCTAAGCATATGATGGGTAATAGGAAGTTATTCATGGCATTGAAAGAAAAAGAAGGTGGAAATGTCACATTTGGTAACAATGCCAAGGGTAAGGTAATTGGCATTGGAACCATTGGCAAGAATGGTTGTTCTTTGATTAATAATGTTTTATTAGTTAATGGCTTACAACATAATTTGTTGAGTGTAAGTCAATTGTGTGACAAAGGTAATAAAGTCACCTTTAAGTCAATTGTGTGACAAAGGTAATAAAGTCACCTTTAAGTCAATTATGTGACAAAGGTAATAAAGTCACATTTGATCCTAGAGAATGTTGAGTCACCACATTAGTGGATGTTGAGGTTGTTTTTAAGGGTGAAAGGAAAAGCAATACCTACTCATTTGACTTATACAATTTGGCTAACTAATCTTTCAAGTGTCTTATGCCTTTTAGTAATGAGGCTTGGTTATGGCATAGAAGGCTTGGAGATGCAAGCATGGATCTACTACAAAGCCTATGAAAGGGAAAGCTAGTGGAAGGCTTTCCCTAGCTAAGCTTCACTAAAGACAAGACATATGGTCCTTGCCAAATGGGAAAGCAACATCAAGCCTCCTATAAAGCTAAAAATGTTGTAAGTTCATCTAGACCCCTTCAACTAATTCATATGGACTTAATAGGACCTATTAGAAGTGCTAGCTTAGATGGAAAATATTATGCACTAGTCCTAATTGATGACTACTCTAGGTTTACTTAGGTGTCCTTTTTAGCTCATAAGAATGACACTTTTGATGCTTTCAAAAGCTTTACAAAAGGAATTCATAATGAAAAGGGGTACTTCATCTCTTCTATAAGAAGTGACCATGGAAAGGAATTTTAAAATGAGTCTTTTGAAACTTATTGTTGGAGAATGAAGTTTTTCACAACTTTTCAACTCCTAGAACACCACAACAAAATGGTGTTGTAGAGAGGAAAAATAGAACACTAGTAGAAATGGCTAGAACCATGCTAAATGAGTATTCTTTATCGAATTACTTTTGGGCCAAAACAATTAATATTTTGTGTTATATTGCAAATAGAGTTTTTAAAAGACTCATTCTCAATAAAACATTTTATGAGCTATAGAATGGTAGAAAACCCAAGATATCATACCTAAGAGTATTTGGATGCAAGTGCTATATATTGAATACCAAGGATAATCTTGGAAAATTTGACTTTAAGACCAATGAAGGTATATTTTTAGGTTATTACACCTCTAGCAAGGCTTATAGAGTCTTTAATAAGAGTTCTATGGTAGTTGAAGAGTCTATGAATGTTGTTTTTTATGAATCTAGTAAACTTGATTTTGGGAAAGGTATTTTTATTGATGATCTTATAGGTGACCTTAAAAAATTGGAGTTGAAAGACACTACAAGAAAAGAGGATAAAGATAAGGAAGAAGGTAAATCATCAAGAGTAGATGAGGAACCACAACATGAATAAGAAGTTGAGCTAAGTCAAGATCTACCCAAGGATTGGAGATTATCCAAGGATCACCCCAAAGATTTGATTATTGGTGATACCTCTAAGGGTGTAAGTACTAGATCTCAACTTAATCTTTTAGATAATAATCTTGCTTTCGTTTTTCAATTTGAGCCAAAATCCATTGATAAGGCTCTTGATGATAAAAGTTAGGTGATTTCCATGCAAGAGGAACTCAACCAATTTGAGAGAAACAAGGTATGGGAACTTGTCGTTAGGCCTAAAGAACACCCAATTATAGGTTGCAAATGGGTGTTTAGGAACAAGTTAGATGAGCAAGGTTTCATCACTAGGAATAAAGCTAGATTGGTTGCTAAGGGTTACAACCAAGAGGAAGGCATATATTATAATGAAACATTTGCCCCCCATTGCAAGATTAGAGGCCATTAGGATTCTTTAAGCCTTTTCATGCCATATGAATTTTAAACTCTTTCAAATGGATGTAAAAGGTGCATTTTTAAATGGAGTAATTGAGGAGGAAGTTTATGTTGAACAACTTCCTGGTTTTGAGTTTCATAATTTTCCTGTTCATGTTTATAAATTGAATAGAGCCTTGTATGGATTGAAATAAGCTCTAAGAGCTTAGTATGAAAGGCTTAGTTCATTTCTTTTGAAAAAGGAAAGGTGGACACTACATTATTTGTTAAAAGGCACAACCATGATACACTTTTTGTATAAATTTATGTTGATGATATCATTTTTGGTGGTACTAATGAATCTATTTATGAGGATTTTGCTAAGTGTATGACTAGGAAATTCGAAATGAGCATGATGGGAGAGCTCAAGTTCTTTCTTGGTCTACAAATCAAGCAAACCAAAGAAGGGATCTTCATCAACCAAGCTAAATCCACAAAGGAGATACTCAAGAAGTTTGGCATGGGTAATTACAAAGTAGCAAAAACCCATGAGTGGTACCATCAAGTTGGACAAAGATGAATTGGGTAAGACGATAGATGAAAAAAGATATCGAGGTATGATTGGATCTCTACTTTATCTAACTGCTTCTAAGCCTGATATTATGTTTAGTGTATGCATGTGTGTTAGGTTCCAATCCTCTCCTAAAGAATCACATTTAAATGTTGTTAAAAGAATTTTCAAATATTTTCATGGCATATTAAACTTAGGCTTATGATAGCCTAGGGACTCATCTTTTAGTCTCATAGGTTATTTGGATGTCGATTATGTAGGTAGTCTTTTAGATAGAAAGAGCACTTTTGGAACTTATCAATTTATAGGAGAATGTCTAGTATCTTAGTTTAGCAAAAATAAAGTTTTGGTTCCCTTATCCACCGCGGAAGCCAAGTATGTAGCTACAAGCTATTGTTGCACCCAAATCCTTTGGATGAAACAACAATTAAAGGATTTTGGCAAAGTAATTGATCACATTCCCATTAAATGTGATAACATTAGTGTTATCAATCTTTCTAAGAATCTCATCCAACACTCTAGGAGTAAACATATAGACATTAGACACCATTTTCTTAGAGATCATATCCAAAAGGGTGATGTTGTGTTAGAATTTATTAACACAAATCATCAACTTACAGATATTTTCACTAAACCTCTCAATGAAGAAAGATTGAACTTCATTAAGAGAGAATTGGGAATGCTTGATAGAAGCTCCCTAAAGTGAAAATTTGATCTTATGTGTTGATTTTATGTGTGTTGATTGTTTTTGATACTTGTGCTTTTCTGACATATTGCAATTAATTGAGAATCAACAAGTGGATCACAACTTTGAATTTTTCAAAAAACTTAATTATTCTTCTTATCCTTGATGCCTCGTAATTCGCGGTCGATATCCATTATTCACGGTTGTGAATTAAAGATCCATGACAACTGGCTGATAAATGTCAATTCGCAATTGCAATAATCACTCTCGTCCACGACTTTGGTTGAGATTTAAATTTTTTGCCATTGGAAGTGCGTATTCCGAATGAATTTTTGTCT
>CATIWR010089690.1:0-21627 GCA_949677035.1 Omphalea diandra | reverse complement strand
GTTAAATTACTATTAGGGTGATTCTGTCTAAGGATGTTAGATTTTAAGTGAGACCACTTGTGACCCCTCCAATCTTTCTTGAGAATAAACTATAGTGTGGTTTTTCAGTACAATCTTTCACTCTCTATTCACCTATAAATTAATTAGGTGAATTTTGTGGGTGAAATATTACTTTTATTCCACAACAACGTATTGCTAGGAACATTCAAGTTCATCTCCCCAAAATGTCAATTGACTAAAGAAGTTTCAGAGACTATATAAGCAAACATTTATCGTGCTTTTAAAGTAGCATAGAAGAAACTAAAACCAATAATTCATATATGCATCTAAAACTTCTCCTGATTCTATGAGCTTGAGCACTTGTTCAGAATTATTCACAATTTTCTCCTTGAGCCTTGCAACAAATATACCATGCTGGAAACAACAAACTTTAAGTGAATTGTGATGCTCTCATCAATTAATAAAATAAGTGCTGAAGTTGTTTTAATTTTTTCCAAAATAAAACCTCCAAAGTATCATGTATTTGCAAATTTGGGTTCTCAACCGCCAAAAGATCATTTATTTCCTCATTGTAGATCTTCATATAAGAAACTCTTATCGAAAACTCCCTATCAGATATATGTCCACCAATAACAATAAAGTGTCAAAAAGCACAACTTTCATAAAACACAAAATTAAACACTTTATCGGAGCAAAATTAGCATGTGTATTTTGTTAAACACATCTAATTGGACGGTGAATAATCCCTGGGTCCTTATCCGAGCCATTTATAGTGAACATCTTGCTGCTACTTGTACGTCTATAAGCAAGTGCAATCCTTATAAATAATTAGAAAATAATAATTATCTCAAAAATCAACATCTCCTAATAAATCCACCAATTCTTATAAATATGAAGCTGTAACTTACTATGGAACCATCAACATCTATTGGTTTGTAAAAGATAGTGTTACATCAAACACATGTAAGGTAACATCAATTTATAAATCATCAAAGGAATAGCTCACCATGATCTGAAGTCCCATTTGAGGAAACCTCCTTGACCGTTTGCATTTAAAAACTTGTAAATAGGACCAAAAGCTAGATACAAAATGATCGAACATTATCAATGCTGATTTGCATTTTAAGATTGAAAACATCACAAAATTCAAGAACATGATGTAAACTTCAACTCCAAAATCATTTTGAAACTTAAACACAATTATACCTTCATAACCACAAATCATAGGATCCATTAAAAGAAGGAATGGCATATCTTTACCTACAAATCTACATGTCAATTTCTAAGCACCATCACGCTTTTATCACAGGGAATTTGTAGGCAAAAATGTTTTGCATAATGCATTAAAGATGTAAAAACTATTATTAAGAGTGAAAAAAAGTGAATTACAGTATGTATTTGTGATTAGTGCAGTCTAATGAAATTCTCTTGTAAATAAAGGGGTTGATTACTTGAAGCAGCCAGGCCTAGCAGCCAAATAAGTAGCAAAACTTGTGGCAAGTCTAGTCTCTATTGTGCTTTTGATCATCAGATTTAGAGCTGATTTTCTTACCAACTCAATGATTTCAAGGGCACCACACACTACAAATTTTGACAGTCGAAGACCTTCTCAGTCATCTCTATGAACTGGTTGTTCCAGGACATTAGGTGTTATCCCTGAATATGCAATAAAATGGTTGATTCAGGACATAATTTTAAGTATATGTCATTACATATGGTAATAATGACACACTAACTATAGTGATATGAGTTTAGTAAACAAATTCACAATAGTGCCAACGGTCACACTATGACTACGACAGTGACCACCATTAAGATATTGGTTTAGGATACTTGCACAAACAATCCATAAATCTAACCAAAAGAAAATGCAGTTACCATGTAATTTTTCGAGAACTTTTACAAGTTCTTTAAGAGTATATCACTCATTCACATCAAGTATAAATGAATAGTATAGGGGAGCTGCTTGTATGGCTTAAAGAACTTTGATTACTGAATTGAGGTTCTTCCCCATTTTAACCCCAACGTCTTGAATCCTAAGTGACAATATTTTAAAGCCAATTCAAAAGATTATGAAGATAAAACAGTTAGAAGCTGCTAACATGAAATTAACTAAGACAAATCAAAATTCATGCCAAAAACCATAAGATAACAAAAAATAGTACTTGTTTAGACATGTAAATCAGGAACTTTATTGTTACAGTAGTGGCTAAGGTATTTGAGATACCACCTAATAATTTCCATAGGGGCACATCAATACCATTGTCAATAACATCAATCAATGCCATTTCAATTCCAGCCCTAACCTTCATTAAAATAAAAAGCTTAATGACGACCACAAAATGATTATGTGGTGTGGAAACCATGAAAACAAAGCTAGAGAAAGTTATTTTGAAAGAAAACCAATCTATCTAACCTTAGAACTATTACAAAATGTTAGTATTAGCTTTTGCTAAAACATTAACACATGATCTACAAGAAATGATGTTGCAACTTAAACAATCACACTAATCTAGAGCAAAGGTATTACTTAAAACATTTAAGCTCAATTAATTAATGAAAATCCATTTAATTAAAGCCCAACATAGTTCCTTGATTCAAATTTTCATCAATTAAGCACCATTTACTTAAAACACCAATTAAACATAAACTAAAGAAAAAGGAATCAAATTAAAAGGTTACAATTCTTTTATTTAAACATTTTAAGCATGAATTAGCACTCATAATATTTGAAAAGAGATACTTAGCTAGTTAAGCTTAGTCTGGTTGATCTCATGATGCATAACAAATTCTTGTATCATTTGAGAACCCTCGTATCATATTGAGGTCCAAACATTATATTTTCAATGCGATTTCTTTTACATCTAACAAAGTCCAAAAGAATAAGTCACTAATTTATAGAGCAAGCATAGGTGAGACTATAAGAAATGCACTGAATTATTTAAGTATCTAAGGGGTCTTAGTCAAATCCTAACCATTACTCGTCAAAATCGCAGAAAACAAAATATCAATCTTGGACATGGCATCAGTCAAAAACAAAGAAGTCATAGTCTCGGTTTATGTATACATATCATAAATACCAAAATTCAAAAAATAATATGTAAAACGAAAACTGACAAAATAAGTAATCTAATCTTGTCGATTATATTCACTTGAGCAAATTCAATTCTTGGAAGAATCCCACCAATCTCTTTGAGCACTAAATTCAACACCATAGGAGAATTGTAACACAAAAGTTCACAACCCTCCCTAGCTTTAGCAAAAGCTATGATATGATCATTTACAACAGTAGCTGAAGGAAGTACAAGAACTTTTCCCTAACCCATACACCTATTAGTAATCTCAACTCTAAAAGCTACATTCTCCATCATTTCAGTATATCAATGTTGGATTTTTGGGTTTGAGCCCACCAATATTGGGAGCCCTACCCATATGAATTAAGTGAACTGCCTAAGGTAGTTACGTAATCCATGTTAAACTTCCTACTAAGGGAGGTTAACGAATGTGAAAAAAAAAATCCACACGGAAAAACATAAAAGAAGAACTTCTTCCTCTCTAAGGAAAAATAATAGTCCAACTCTCTGCAATTTGAGATTGAACTTAGGCTGTGAAGCAATAGAGAAATTTTCATCTGTAATTATTCTCTTCATCAATAATAAATTTTTTTTTTTTACTCAAATTGAGTTTCCACATTACAACAAGTATTGATTTATTTGTTGTTGAATTGATTTTTGTATTAATTAATTCCTTTATTGGTATTAGAGTTATTTGCTTGTATATGAGATTTTAGCATCGCCTAAATATTTGAATGTGGATAATTTTTATATTTTATTTATTTTTTAATTTAGTTTATGTAATTTGCAATTATTGTTGATATACTTGCAATTAGGCTGTAATATTTCACATGGATGATGCTTTAATGTCCAGTAGTACTCATGTAAAATAATAAGGCCTAACTCTTTTTGGTTTGTGAGATATTGGAGTTTGAATTTTGTGCAACCGTAAGATTTGTTAAATTTCTGCAAAAAATGTGATAATTTTTAGTTGGATTTGTGAGTGTATTCTGATATTACTAATCACAAGCTTTCCAATGGCATATTACTTGTATGAATTAAAGTTCTATAACATGTGTAATTTCATTTTGAATTTTCATGGATTGAACCGAACAAAACTAGAAAGTATAAGAGTTGTCTGGAGGAGGAAGATGATGAATAATGTCACTTTGACACTTTCAATCTCACCTCAGTGTGTTCTTAGTGCAAACATAGAAAAATTTTTAGGCTGAAATAACTGGACCATTGAACTCATTGACCCCAAAAACAAAGGACCGAACCGAAAATAAATGCCAAAAAAAATGTGTAAGGCGACACATGTAAGTCATGCACTACCCTCATCGCGTTGCTACTTGGAGTATGTGGCCCAACCCCATGCCCAGGAAACGGCTTGCCATTTCGCTAAATCGACATGTCATTTCCTCTACCTAAAAAAAATATAGAATTCCTTGTGAGGCGCGTAGGAGCTCGTGCATGGGCATTTTTGACCCATTTTTCCCCAAATTCATATTTTTTTATTATTCTAATTTTGAGATATGAAAATTAATTTTTAATATATAAAAATTAATTTTATGAATATATATTGTTAAAAAGTCATAAAAAAATTATTTTTGATTCCAAAAAATTCAAAAAATTTTTCCTTAAGTGTTTTATGGTCCAATGAGTCATTATAGCACAAAAAAATTTGATTCATTTTTTTTAATCACTGTAATTTATGTGCTAGATTGCTTATTTTTGTGTTTACTTTTTGTATTTGTTACAAAAAATTGTGGCAATCACCATAAGGACTCCTAAAACAATTAGGACCATAACACAAAGGATTAGAGTGCATCGAATGATTAAAAATTTAAAAAATCTTGAGACCATTTCCTCATATGATGATATGACTTGTATGGTGAATCACAATGTTAATGTTAATAACAAAATTTATGATATTATTTGGAAAGGTGGTTTGCTCACTCATGAATTAAATATAAAGCCTTGAGATTGGCTCTAATTCTACAATATAGTGACCTCTTAGCCTTTTATGGTCTGACCTAAATATTAATGGATCCTATTCGAGACTGGTCAAATGCTTTTAAAGAAATGTTGTGAAGTCCACTATGATTTACTATAGTTCAGGCTTGACTTTTATACCTAGAAGTTTTCTTGGTCTTTCTGTTGAGTTTTATTTTAGACTCATTCACTTCATTCTTTTGAAGTGTTTGGTTACTTACATTAGAATTTGCTTTTACTGTAAATATCTATTTATGGAGTGTAAGACTTTAAGTTCTTTTGTTTTGGTTTTGTACTTTGTATATATTTATTTTGTTTTATGAATATTATATTGTTTAATGTATTCATTTTAGTTCAATTAATTATTTATGGATATAATTAATTGATTAGAAATATTTAATTTGTACAATTAAATATAAATAAATGCATATAATAGTCATAAATTTATTGGGACATTCTACGAGTTTTAGTAACTTTAAGAATTAAACTTTGTATTAATTAATTACATCAATAATTACTCTACATTTAGGGTCTTATACAATGATTGAAACACTATGACCTTTTGACTCTAAACCTAATGTGATGTATTTATCGATATAATTAATTGATGACAAAGTATTTGTATGTAACACAGGACATTAAAATTTGTGTGCATGTCTTATTTAAAACTTTGTGTTTTACAAATGGCTTCTCCTTCCAAAAATATTATCGCCGAGCTTAATAAGGGTGAGAAACTGAATAGTGATAATTATGAGATTTAGTGCAGAAAAATACAGTATGTGTTAGAGGAGTAAGAGGCTTTTGGGCTTTGAACACTATCATGGATGAGCATGAGGAAGGCACAATGGCTCAACATAGGATGGACCGTGAAGCCTATGAAGCTTGAAAAAGGAAAAACTTTTTAACTCACATTACGTTGCTGAGCATCAAGGATGATGACATCATGTGTGAGTTCCATAGGTATGACAATGCTAAGGACATGTGGTCCACATTGAAAGCAAAGTTTGGAAATATGTCCATAACCAAACTCAAATCGCTATATATCAAGTTTGACACATATAAAAAATATCTTGAACATAATATGAAAAAACATTTAAGGCAAATGTCAAACATGATAACTATGCTGAAAGATGTTGGTCATACCTTAACAGATGAGCAACAAGTTCAAGCTATCATCCAATCCTTACCCCAAAGCTGGGAGTATATAAAGATGCATTTGACCCATAATGAAAATATTAGAACATTAAAAGATGTTATATGCCATTTTGAGCTGGAAGAGGATTGCCTTGAAGTTGCTAAGTCAAATATTGATGTGTGTATGACTAGTCTAGTAAACATCAAAGTTTAAGGCAAAGTCTTAAGTATCAAGGTAGGTCTTAGTCAGATGAAGGAAAAGGAGAAGGTCAGTCAAGCAAGAAGACTAAGCAAAACCAACAAGGTAAGAAAAAGCATAATAAAAAGAGGAATATAATAAAGGTCAGGTGTTATAATTGTAACAAACATGGTCATTTCGCTCGAGATTGTGCCTAGCCAAAGAAGGTACCTTGTTGCCCATATGTTAGTGAACTCTATGTTTCTAGCACTATTTTTCTAACTGAATCATATCCCTTGTGGATTGTAGACTCAGGGGCCACAAACCACGTAGTGAAGGATCAAAAAGCCTTCATGGACTTTCGACAAGTCCTACATGGAGTGATGTGGATATTTGTTGGAAATAATGTCAAAGCTGAGGAGAAAGGGATTGACACATGTAAGGTAGTCATGTGTCGCAGTCAAACATTATTCTTACATGATGTGCTATTTGCTCCGCAGATTCATCGAAATTTAATTTATGTGTTTGTGTTGCATAAATTAGGTTTTAATTGGAATTTTTATGACATGTATATTAATTTGTCTTTGGGAACAAATTTCTATGGTTCTAGTTACATTCTAGATGGTTTCATTATGATGGATTTGGATTATGACTTAAGTAGTTATTATGTAAGTTTTTCTATGTTTACAACATCACATGATTATAAGAATGATGTGAACGTCTAGCATGCAAAACTTAGCAATATTGGTCAATAAAGAATGAATTGGTAAGCCCAAGAAGGTTTATTGGCTAATATTGACAAAGTAGATTTGTCAACTTGTAAACATTGTTTGGTTGAAAAAAGTACAAGAAAACCATTTAGGAAAAAAATTAGAGCTAAATTTTTATTGCTATTAGTTCATTTTGATATATGTGGTCCTATGAATATGAGAGTTTGACATAGAGCATTTTATTTTATCATATTTATTGACGATTACACTCGATATGGTTATGTCTATTTGATACCTCATAAATCTAAAGCGTTACATTGCTTTAAGAATTATGAATTTGGTTGAAAATCAATTAGATAGAAAAATGAAAGCATTAAAAACCGATCGAGATCGAGAATACTTATATGATCAGTTTAGAAAGTTATATGATAAAAAAAAAATAATACAACATCAGTTGAGTATTCGCCAAATTCCATAATAAAATTGTTTTGCTAAGAGGAGAAATGCAACTTTTCTTAAGATGGTTAGGTCTATGATGGCTTAAGCTCAGTTTCCAATCACCTTTTGGGGTAATGCACTGTTGGTTGCCACATTTATACTTAACCAAGTGCCTATAAAATCAGTTACCATTGGACTATGTTATTCAAACCTAAGTCAAAACTCCATTTTGATCTTGACAATATAGATTGAAAGGTTCTAATATCAATTTTAAGTGTTGTTTTTACTGATATTAAGATAGAATCTCATTAGAAGTTGAATAGGAGTGATTAGAAATAAAAAACTCAAAGTCTAAAAATTAGTCTTCGAAATTAGCGACTGCGAATTTCAAAGTGATCGTGAATTTTGAAAAAAAAGTGTTGTTAAGATTCAAAATTCATGATTGAGAATTTTAGTAGCGACCACGAATTTGATTAGCCATCGCAAATTCGTGAAACAATATTTCCATGTTAGATAGACGATTTCACGTTGACAATCGCGTCTAAAAAGGAAAATAGCGACCGTGAATTTGATGTAGAAAAATCCAATGGCTAGTTTTTAAAGAGACCAATGGTTTCATGCCACATGGACTAACTGTTAGACACAGTTCAAAAATAGCGATCGTGAATTTCATCTAACGAGCATTTAATGCAAGACATGCCTAACACAACTTAGAGATTTAGGCATAATTTTTTTGTAACGTCTCTTTGGTGATTATTATATATAAATACACCACCAAATGGACTTAAATGTAAGAGGAAAAACCATTGATATGTGCCAAAACTCTTGCTAAGTTAATTCTTAATTTTAACTCTTTATTTCTTTATACATAGTTTGGTGTGAGCTTTAAACACCTTTGGTTTGGGTTTGAGAGTGAGCCATTGTATAGAAAACTCTTGTTTAGGTTTGAGAGTTAGCCTAGTTGTAAAACTCATGTACAGGTTTAAGTGCTAATATTGGAAAAACACTTGTAAGGTTTGGTGTGAGCTTAAAACACTAGGTTGAGTGTTAGTCTTGAGAAAACAATTATAAGGTTTGGTGTGAACCTAAACACTAAGTTGAGTGTGAGCTTGTAAAACACTAGTGATTGAGTAAAACACTAGTGATTAAGTGAAACACCTAATTGGTGAATGGGGAGTGAATGTAGGTTTGGTTAATACCCGAACCACTATAAAACTCTTGTGTTCATTCTTCTCATACTTTTTCTCTAATCTTTCATTTTTGTAAGCTTCCTCTAAAATCAAAAGTTCAAATTTACCACCAATTCAACCCTTCCTTCTTGGTGCACTAAGGCCAATAATTGGTATTAGAGCTAAGTCTCTATTCAAGCCTTAATTGTGTGAGAAAAGATCAATGACACAAGAAGTAGTCCACTCTCATCTTAATCCCCACTTTGATAGCAATGATTATGCTTTTTGGAAGCATAGAATGGAGATCTATCTTGATAGTGATTTCATCAACTTATGGGATTATATACTTGAAGAGTTAAAACCTCCAACAAAGATGGTTGAAGGAATAGAGTTGGCAATTGTAAGAGAAGAATAGAGTGAAGCACAAAGGAAGGCAAATGGGAAGAATAAGAGGCCAATGACAATTCTCCTTAGCTCCCCATCAAGAGAAGAAATTGGAAGAGTCCAAAATTGCCAAACTACACATGTCATATGAAAAACACTAAAAAGCTATCATAAGGGCATAACTGTTGTGAAATCAAGTAGATGTATGTAACAAAGTAGGAGTTCTTCATGATGAAAGATCATGAAAGCATCACTGAAATGACAAATAGACTCCTCTCTATTATCATAAACATGAAAAAGTTTGGAATGATTCTTACCAACTATGATGTAAATACTAATTTCCTCAAATCTCTTCCATTAGATAAATTTGGTGCAAGATTATGTAGCATTCAAGAGTCCAATCCAAAGATTGGGAAAGTACCAACTGATGCCCTCATTGGTAAGCTTCTCACTCATGAGATGACTCTCAAGAAAGATGAAGAGATGAAGAAGCTAAAAGGATAAAAAGACAAAGAAGAGAAGAAAGCTCTAGCCTTTAAAGCTCAAAAAGATTATTGAAGCTCAAGTGACTCAAATGAAAGAGATAAAGAAGAAAAAGAGATTGCTAAAATATCAAAAAGGACCAAGAAGTTGATGAAAAGGAGAAGAGAAAGAAGAATCTAAAGAAAGTCATCTTCCTACTTCATAAGTGAAAAAAGAAGAATTTCAAGACTACTTGGGATGATGATTCAAGTGATGAAGAAGAAGATGAAGTAGCAAACCTTCACTTTATTACTCAAGAGGACTTCTCCAAAGAGGTAGGTACTTTTCCACACTCTTATGATGATTATGATGCATTTGATGATGTAGATGATGAGCTTCTTAAAGCTCTTACTTTAAGATGTGATAAATATCAATCACAAATGAAAACTTACAAGAAAAAAATGTTCTAAACTAGAGGATGAATTTAAATGGTTATTTGGTATCAAGCCATGGATACCAAACTTGTAATGTATCATTTATCCCTTATGTTTTTAACTTAATATATTTATGCATACATTCAAGGGGAGTTTTATTGCTTGATATATCTATGTGTTGACATATTTGATTGATTGTGTGATGAGTTGAATCAATTCATTTTGCATTTGAGGTTTTCTATATTTCAAATGTTAAAATCAATCATAAAAAATCATGTACTATATACTAGGGCCATATATGAAAATTCTTAAATTTCTAACCCTAGTTTGTGTTCAAGCATCTTTAAATGTTTGAATTATTTTGCATTTATGTTTTTTTATATATAAAATTTCTATGCAATTTTTATTTCATCCATTTATCTTTTTATGTGACATATTGTGAGCAATTGTGCAAAATTACTTATGTTTGCCATTCTAATTTGAGTTTGTACAATTGACAAGTTTGTGGACATTCCCTATCATATTCCCCATTCTCTCTCTTATTCCTTTCTATTTCCTCTCTGTTTGATCTTGATAAAAGGGGAGAGATAACTAACTAAATATCCAAAGTGGGAACATACAAAAAGGGGAGAGAAAATTGAACTATATTTGATAAGCTAAGACAATGATCTTATTAAAATAACTATGAGGGAGTATAGAATGAGGGAGAGCGATTTCATACTTATGATTTGAATCACTTCATAATCATTCTCTTAGGAGTATGCATAATTGATTCTTTATCCTTTGCATATTCAATCTAGATTGTCAAAATAAAAAAGGTAGAGATTGTTGGACTTGGTTATTCAAACCTAAGTCAAGACTCTATTTTGATCTTGACAATATAGATTGAATGGTTCTAATATCAATTTTAAGTGATGTTTTTGCAGATATTAAGATAAAATCTCATTGGAAGTTGAATAGGAGTGATTAGAAATAAAAAACTCAAAGTCTGAAAATCTGCCTTCGAAATTAGTGACCACAAATTTTGAAAAAAGTGTTGTTGAGATTCAAAATTTGCGACCACAAATTTCAGTAGCGACTGTGAATTTTGTTAGCGACCGCGAATTCGTGAAACAATATTTTCATGTTTGACAGACGATTTCACGGTGACAATCGCATCCAAAAAGGAAAATAGCAACTGCAAATTTTAAGACCCGTTAGAAAGATCCAATGGCTAGTTTTTTAAGAGACCAATGGTTTCATGATACGTGGACTAGCTGTTAGACACAGGTCAAAAATAGTGACCGCGAATTCAATCTCAACTGCAAATTTCGTCTGATGAGCATTTAATGCAAGACATGCGTAGCATAACATGGAGATTTAGGCATAGATTCTTTGTAACATCTCTTTGGTGCTTATTGCCTATAAATACACCACCAAATGGACTTGAATGCAAGAGGAAAAACCATTGATACATGCCAAAACTCTTATTAAGTTAATTCTCAATTTTAACTCTTTATTTCTTTATACATAGTTTGGTGTGAGCTTTAAACACCTTTGATTTGGTTTTGAGAGTGAGCCCTTATATAGAAAACTCTTGTTTAAGTTTGAGAGTTAGCCTAGTTGTAAAACTCTTGTATAGGTTTAAGTGTTAACTTTGGGAAAACACTTATAAGGTTTGGTGTGAGCCTTGGGAAACACTTGTAATGAGCCTAAACACTAAGTTGAGTGTGAGCTTGTAAAATACTAGTGATTGGGTGAAACACCTAATTAGTGAATTGGGGAGTGGATGTAGCGTTGGTTAATACCCAAACCACTATAAAACTTTTATGTTCATTCTTCTCCTACTCTTTCTCTAATCTTTCATTTTTGTAAGCTTCCTCTAAAATCAAAGGTTCAAATTTGTCACCAATTCAACCCCCCTTCTTGGTGCATTAGGGCCAACAGTTACCACCACTCCATATGAGTTATGGATTGGCAGGAAACCTAACCTAAGTGTTTTAAAACCTTAGGGATGTACTATTTATATTCATGATTCCACCCATAAAAATGCTAAATTAGGTCCAAGAGGAAAGAAAAGTATCTTTATAAGGTACTCTAAAACCTCAAAAGGTTGCATATTCATAGGTGAACAAGACAACAAAAGTGTAACTAAATTTGAATCGCATGATGTCACATTCTTAGAGACTGAATTTCCTAAACAGGGCAAGATAAGTCACGACTTATCACTTTTTGAAACCATGGATCCATTCTTGTTAGCATCACCTCATTTGAGTGAAAGGACTTTGACAGATGATGAATTTATTTTACTGGTCCCGATTTCATCATCTCATATGAATGGAAGTGATCCTGGTCTAAGTGGGAGCAATTCGAGAATTGAAATTGATCCTGATATGAATGGGAATAATTTAAGGATTAATGAATCTCAATTGCATTAAAGTAATCGTGTAATCATTCCTCATCGTCGATTTGAGATCAAAGTTGGTAAAGCTTTTATGATTCTTTCATAATAAGTGGATGAGCTAAAGAATGTGAGAAAGAGGCAATATCTTACGCTGCTAAGGATAAATGGATTAAGGTAATGGAAGAGGAAATGAAGTCTATGAGATCTAATCAAGTTAGGGAACTAGTTGATCTCCCCAAAAGGATGCAAAGTCATTGAGAATAAATGGATTCTCAAGATAAAATGAAAGGATGATGGTACCATTGAGAGGCACAAGGCATGCCTAGTTGCGAAAAGGTACACACAACAGGAAGGAATTAACTATGAGGAAACTTTTTCACCTATTAAGAGGTTTACCTCGTTTCTCTTAATTCTGGCTATAGTTACTAGCTTAGTCCTTGAATTACATCAAATGGATGTAAAGACTACCTTTCTCAATGGAGAATTGAATGAAGAAATCTATATGGAATAAGCAATAAGTTTCATTAAAGAATGCCATAAATAAAAGGTTTATTGACTTTTAAATTCTATATATGGCCTCAAACAGTCATCAAGGCAATGGTATATTTGTTTTCACAAATCAATCATTTCGTATGGTTTCACTATGATTAAGGAGGATCATTATGTATATATCAAAAGGTCTAAGGATAAATTTGTGATTTTATCATTATACGTTAATGACATACTTATAGTTGGAAACGATAAGGTCTATATTAATGACATAAAACGTAGTTGTCATCTAACTTCAAAATGAAGGATATGGGTGAAACTACATATAATCTTAGAGTTATGATGTCAAGAGATCGTGTAAAGAAAATATTATCTTTTTTGCAAGAAACATATATCAGAACAGTTCTTGAACAATTTAATATGCAATATTATAAGCCCATTGATACTCCTATAGCTAAAGGCAAAGGTTTAAGCCAAAGACTATGTCTTAAGACTTGAAAGGAAAAGCTAACAAATGAGTAGAGTTCCTTATGCTAGTACGATTGATAGTCTAATGTATGTCATGATGTGTACTAGACTAGACATCTATTATGCTATGGGCATGGTAAGCAAATATCAATCCAACCCAAGCCTAACACAAAGGAAAGTTGTAAAAAGGATTTTGAGGTATCTAAAGGGAACTGTTGATTACATGCTATGTTATCCAGACTGTGATATGCATTTGAGAGATTATACCAATGTCGACTGGAAAGGAGACTTAGATGAGAGAAAGTCTACCTTTAGTTTCATTTTCTTACTCAGTAATGGCATCATATCCTGGAGTAGTAAGAAACAGTCATGTATAACCTTGTCCACAATACAAGCCAAATTTGTGGCCTTTTCTCCAGCAATACAAGAAGTTGTATGGCTTAAAAGGTTTTTGGATGATTTAGGGGGTCTCAGCTAGTTCCACTAATCCATTGTTAGTCAATTGTGATAGTCAAGCAACTATTGCATATACTAAGGACCCAAAGTTTCAATGTAAAACCAAACATATAGATACCAAGTACAACTTTGTTAAAGACATGGTGGCATGCAAAGAAGTAAACATGAAATACATTTTTGCACGAGATATGATTACAAATCCACTTATAAAGCCTGTTTGTAGAGATGTATTTGTTGAGCATACTAAATCTCAAGGAGTGCATAAATATTAATATATTTATATCATTAACTATTTATCAATGTTTACAAACGTTTGATTAATGTCTGAATGATAATGGAGATTATTAGTATATATACAATGAATGTTCTTGATTACATTCTTAATTATTTTCTAAAAACTATGTAGGGCAGATAAGAGATTGACCTTCTCGCATGGGTAATTGCCTTTATCATTCTTGTAATGTATAAAGATGAGACAAATTTTAAGTTTATGTTTATTATCTAGGTGATAATTAAGCTCAAGTTTAAAATTCAAAATGTCATGTTAATAATGGCAAAAGAGGTCATTATAGCAATTTAAGTGAATTTATATTTTCACCATGTCTGCCTTTATGCCATATTGAGTTCCAATAAGTATAAATGATTAGATTTGTGAACTTAAGTTAGATGTTGAGTGTCTCCAAACTATCATCTATACAACATTTATTTTGAGAAAGACATACACTCCATCGAAAAGGAGAAAAATGTTGTAGCATGTGATTCATACCATGTGTGTAATAAATATGATCATTAAGGGTAATAGATCTCAACTTATTATTGTGTGAGACCCTGAGGAACGAGAATCCTCGTATTGTACTCTCATAACTCCTGTTAGTTACTCAAAACTTAATTTAATATTTGTTATCTCAGAGTGTTGCCAAAAGATCCTAAATGATACAATCTAGTTGGACACTTCTAGAAACACAAGTTAAGTTGAAGTTAAGAGAATCGTGAGAAGAGAAAAATCATTGGAGTTTCACATCAATTTATATTCATTGGTCGACCAATTATAATTTGTCTATGTGACGAAATATAATTGTAAATATAAAATATAGTCATAAATGAGATAATGAGAATTGATAGATATGATAAAAGTAGTTTGGGATACAACATACTATAATCTACTCTTAAAATCTTTAAAAGTCGAGAAGCTATATATTCCTAACATATATGTAGCTCTGAGCTCTCGAAATATGTTGGTCACACAACCTATTTTCTGAGTATGTATTATTGCAGAGTATAGAGAATGTGTGTTCTCAAGTTGGTTATGCATCCCACTATATGCGAGTGGGAGATGTTGGATTTTTAGATTTGAACTCGCCTATATTGGGACCCCAACTCATATAGATTAAGTGAACTGCCTAAGGTAATCCATATTAAACTTCCCATTAAGGGAAATTAACAAATATGAAAAAAAAAAAAAAATCACGCATAGAAAACAACAGTACAACTCTCTGCAATTTGAGGTTAAACTTAGTCTGCGAAGTAATAGAGAACTTTTCATCTATGATCATTCTCTTGATCAGTAATAAAAATTTGTTTGTTCAAATCTAGTTTTTGTGCTACAACAAGTAAGTATTGATTTATTTGTTGTTGAATTAATTTTTATATTAGTTAATTACTTCAATCATAATGTAACAAAATTCACAAAGGAGGAATAAAAGCCAAAGCACTAGAAACACTAGTGAGCACAAACTCATTCAAATCCTCATTGTCTCTATGCATCGATTCAGAAATTCTGACAGCTTCTCCAGCTTGACTTTGAATCCCGTAGCCAGAAATCATCGTAGCCCATGTAACCGTATTCCTCCCAGGCATTTTATCAAACATTTGGCGAGCCTCCGAAAGCAGACCAGCTTTACCATACATATTCAGGAGAGAACTCCCAAAAAAACGTCACAAAAACTCACCGTTTTGAGGGCAAGAGCACGGGCCTGCTGCCGGCCAAAAGTGATGGAAAAATTGAAAGCCACAGTGAAACAGAGCCCTGAAAAAAGCTTCTATGGTTCCGGCAGATGGTTTTCCATTTACGAAGTGCTGCAATGAAGAACAGATATGCCAAGATCGTGAATGGCGGTAGAGTCCAAGTAAAGTAAAGGAAATGGATGAATTGTCAATTTTCTCCTTATATGTTAATTACCTCTTCACCCTCCTATTTGTTTATTATTTATATACTACCATATCAACGTCAACATATGTTACGTGCTTGTTGCTAAAAATAGTACATAAATCATGACTCTTGACTATTGAAGTGTTTATGTTGACTGTTGAATGCTAAAGTATAATGATTTCTTTTATATTAATCGTTCAGTGAATTGTGTGGCACAGAATCTCCATGAGGATCCTTATGTCCATGATGCCAATTCCGAATCTGCATATTCTTACACAACCATATTGAAATCCTGTCTTATCTTTTCTAAGGAATAATATGAATTCCTTGTTGACAAATAAAAGGCACATGTTAATTTAAAAATGCATAATATGATTAAAAAAAATTATCAAGGCAAAAAACTAGGAGAAAAAAAGGCAAGCTGCATTTTTATTATTTCAAAGGATTCAACTTTCTTCTTCAACCAAATTGAAATGCGCTAAATAGTTAAATATGGTTATTATGCCAGGACAGGGAGAGGATTGCGCAGAATAGGAACCAAGCCGAGATCAGTTTTCCTTTTGGCGACAGACCCAATAACTTCAGTCATGTCGATTTCATCTTCCTTCATTCCAGGAGGGAGTTTCCAATCAAAATAGTAAAGTAAATTTGCAAGCGGAAACTCCACATTAGCCAGACCAAATAGCATACCAGGACATATCCGCTTCCCAGCACCAAATGGAATATACTCAAAATTATTTCCCTTGAAATCTATTGTACTATCTGAGAATCTTTCCGGGTTAAAATTTTCGGGATCAACCCAATAATTTGGATCCCTTCCTATTGCCCACATATTAACCATCAATCTAGTTTTTGCAGGAATCATATATCCATTAATTTCACATTGCTCTCGAGATTGTCTGGGAATTAGCAAAGGAAGAGGAGGATGTAATCTTAGAGTTTCCTTAATAACCAATTTCAAGTAACTTAACTCTCCAAGTCCTGCTTCGTCAATATATCCTTTCTTGCCGAAAACTTGTCTCACCTCTGTTTGTGCCTTTCCAAGCGTTCTTGGGTTTCTTAGCATCTCCGCCATTGCCCATTCTGAAGTTGTTGATGAAGTCTCAGTCCCACCAGAAAAAGCGTCCTGGAGAAAGGATAAACTAAATTAGTAATACACACACACACTCATGCAGATGCGGCATAAAATAAAAAGAAATAGAGACTTAATTTACCAGGATGACTGCCTTGATGTTGTCAGTTGTTAAATGGAATTCAAGGCCTTGTTTTTGAATTTTTAGAAGAACATCTACAACATCCTCCCCCTCATCACTAGTATTCTTAGACTCGGCCTTTTTGGCTCTGTGATCGTTGATAATATTTTCTAGTAGCCTGTCTGCTTCGTGTTGCAATCTTTGCAATGTAGCTCTCAACCCACTGATAGTTTGAAGAAATTTGATGGAAGGGAACAAATCAGCAATACTAAAACCTCCTGAAAGTTCTGTAAGTTCCCTGCTTAGAGGTATAAATGCTTCTTGTTCTTTCGTCATCTTACCGAAGGCTGCTCTTGAAATGACATAGGATGTGTACGAAATCAACAACTTACTAACGTTCACCACGGATCCTGCATTGGAAGAAATGTGTGTTATAAGATTTGTTACCTCTTGTTCCCTAATTGATCTGAACGACTGCACGCGTTTAGCACTCAATAACTCCAATATGCAGATTTTTCTCAGCTGTCTCCAGTAATCTCCATAGCAAGAAAATATCATGTCGGTAGAATTATAACCCACGACCGTTGCTGGTAGGCTAAAAGGCCTATCAGCAAAGGTGACGTCATGAATTTTCAGAACTTCTTTTGCAATATCTGGAGAAGAAACGATTATGGTGGTAGGTTCACCAAGTTTGAGGCTCATAATTGGTCCATATTTGTTGGCTAGGTTTCGGAGGGTATGATGGGGTAGAGAGCCAGTTAACTGGTGTATATTTCCTAAAATGGGTAGCTTCCATGGCCCAGGAGGCAATCTTTTTATGGTAATCAAGGCTTTAGTGTTTGATCCCTTCTTTATCCTCCATACCATGAAGATAAAGAGGAGGAATGGGAAAATAAAGGGCAAGGAGAAGAGTTGATACACCATTTTGCGTTTCTTGGCAAGATGTTTTGCTTGTTTTGGGTTGCAAAGGTTGCATCGTTTTGGGTTCATATTTATAGACTCTATGAAGCCTCTTATTTTAATGCTTGAATTATTAAACAAATAATTAACAACCTATTAACTCATCAATTTTTTTTTTAAAAAATAATGTTTTGGTCTTTCATCTCAACTTTCTTTATTTCTGTTTTGATATGTTTTTCTTAATTAATAGAGAAACCAAAAATCACCATATGCCATTGATGCTATTCAAGGTTACAAAAGTAAGGATTTTTTTTAATAATCTTAAAAAAGGTATCATGTTTTATTTTCAATTTCTTGAACCCTCCCTTACTGAATTTAATAATAATGATAACACTCCCTCTATTATATATAATGGACTATTTAGAGAAAATCTAAAATTCTATTTATTTGTCATTTTTATACAATCAATGAAATTTAAAATTATCTTTCTCAACTTTACCTTGATACTCATCAATCCAAAATTATTAATGTTATGTTGAATATTAATGCCATTTAATTCAAAACTAAAGTTAATTTAGTCTTAATCACTCATTGTTCTCCTAAATTTAAGGCTAATTTATAGTTAGCGAAATCATCTAAAACGTCAGTTATATGGTAAGGGATGGAGTAAATTTTTAAGAAATTTACACTTAACACTGCTTATCAACTTACCTAAGTGTTTAATAACCTCATCTAGTATAAAGCATTAAGTCAATCAACAATAGTTTTTGCAATTCTATTACTTGATTGATACCCATCTTCAGAATAAAAACACTTAAGACGATGATGACAACTACTCTTTGATGGATAACTTTCATTATCTTAATTTTAAAAATTTTATATATTCTAAATTATTTAAATCGGGTCCAATTTGAATCATATAAAATCGAGTTATTTTGAAAGGTTCGAATCATATCAGATCAACTTTGAGTCATATCATGTCAAATCTCTTTTAATTTTGAATCAAATCGACTTAGACATTTTGATCAAAATGGTAGCTTTATCAAACCAATGCGAATAAAAGTTAGAATTTCTTTAGATAATAAAATTATTTAATGCAATAGATCTTTAAAACCAAAATTTCAATAGGTCTTTTAAATATTTCAATCACAACTGGAGAAATTAAGTATTGTCAATGTTTTGTTCAAACAAAGGGCAAATAAGATTCTATAACTTCAAATTCTCGATGCCAAAATTTGTTAATAATGTATTGAGGTAGAATTTAAATATGAATAACTACAAATATTAAGAAATGATTATTGGCCTAGGGCACCAAGAAGGGGGTTGAATTGATGCTCAATTTAAAAATTAAAAAGAGGGTTAATGTGTTAAAAAGATGAGTAGGAGAAGATAGAAATTGACACAAGTGTTTATAATGATTCAGGTGTTAACTAACCCTATGTCCACTCCCTAATTCTCTACAATTGGGTAATAGGTGTTTCTAAGCTCACACCAAACTTTTACAATTTATGTTTACAGCTCACACAACAAACTTACACCTTGTGTTTTCTAGGCTCGCACAAAAATCTTTTACAAGTGTTTTCAAAGTTCACACTAAAACCTCTCACAATGGTGTTTATTGCTCACACCAAACAATTACAAACACATAAATGAGAATTGAAAGAATGAGTAGCAAATTGGCAAGAGATTGGTTACAAATTTATGAATTCTCTTGCATTTACATCTGTTTGGTGGAGTATTTATAGCTCATATTCACCAAAGAGATGTTGGACTAAAACTATCAACAAGTCTCCAAGATTTGCTAGGCAGACTTAGCATTAAATGTTTGTCAATTGGAAGTCGCGATCGCTACTACTATTTCGCGGTTGAGAATTTTCAATTTCCATTGTGGAGCCGAAAATTTTGGGCGAAAACCCTTTTTGTGTCTAACGGCTAGTCCATGTGTCAGCTGTCCATTGGTTGTCCAGGAAAATATAGTCGTTGTGTTCTAACCACTATCAAAAGTCATGGTCGCGAGATACCTAAGTCTTGGGTGCGACTGAGACCACGAATTCCTCTGTTTGGTGAGGAAGCTTCAACTCCTTGAGTCGAGGTCGCTACCAAATTTTTGCCCTTGCGATTTTTGATCTTTCAACAAACACTTGATACACTGTGGTTGTGGCTTTGGTTCCCTTATTGTCACTATGAAAGTCACGGTTACGACCATGGCGCGACACTCACCGCGAATTCCTCTGTGACTAAGGCTTTGTAGTCTTTGGATGGTTCGTGGTAACGAAATAGCCTGTGAATTTCTCTGGCCTATCTTTATCCTTTCATGTGATTGATTCGCGATTGCGATTTACGATATACACACCGCAGATTAGGATGATATTTACATTGTTGGAGATTTTGAATTCCATCTTACTTCTAATGAAAAAATCTAACTTATAATCTGCAAAATAACACTTAATGAAAGTATTAGAATTGATCAATCTCTATTGTCAAGATCAAAAGAGGTTAATAACTTAGGTTAAACCAACCTAGTCCAACAATGATGTTTCTTAATTTTGTATTATTGTGGGATATATCAACATGAGAAAAAAAAAATCAACAAATGTGATGAAGGTCAAAAATATATATATATATATATATATATATATATATATATATATACACTCCATTTGTTTCACAATATTTGTCGTTTTATAAAAAGATAATAAACATAGGTTAGTCTCATTAAAATATATATATCTATTATTGCTTAATGTAATTACGAAAAAAAATGTGTTTATTGTTATTGGGTCAAATTTCATGTTGTGTCAACATTATCATATTTCTATAAAAGGAGATCATTATTCTCTACGTTGGCTCTGCTATACTTAATAGTTAATATCAATTTTACAGAGGTTGCAAGGTCTTGATTTTACAAAAGATTGCAATTTCTAACTTAATCTAAAATTTTAATTTGAAAAAATTATTCGAATCTAAGTGGATTTAAAAGAAAATTTAATATGATTCTATTTGATTTACTAATCTGTTGAAATTTATTTTATTTGAAAAAAACTCTTAAGTGAATCATATTTACACTATGAAAAGTAAGTATAATTTTTAAAAATATTACAATAATATATTTTTATTTAAAAAATTAAAATTATAAACAATTAGATTACGTGTGTTTCCGGTTTCTAAAACTTTGTATTTAGTACTAATAACCTTGCACTTGTTTTTTAAAATTTGAATTATTTTCTTCGGTCTTAAAAAGAAAAAATATTAATTTTCTGTCATTCCACAAAAAAATTGTTAATTTAGGAATTCACTATCAAAAGACATTAGGTTATATGTCATTCCACAAAAAAATTGTTAATTTAACAGTCCACTATCAAAAGATCTGAGGTGATGGCCATCTATCTTGAAGTAGAGGATAAAAGATATTTATCTATATTCAAGTGTTTTGAAAATTAGATAGAATCTGTCAATCGGATAGTTAAAATTAAAAATTAAATTAATGATTAATTTGATTTGATTTAGATCAATTTTTAGTATTATTTTTATTTTTATATTTTTAAATATTTTTCTGATTTTTAAAATTATTTTAATATTTTTTAAAAATTTTATTTATTATTAAATTAATTGAATTAGATTATCGATATAAT
>CATIWR010089686.1:0-58771 GCA_949677035.1 Omphalea diandra | reverse complement strand
ATATATATATATATATATATATATATATATATATATATATATATATTTCATTTATTTATATATTCTGTAATAAAATAAAAATAAAAATTTTTATTCAAATATGACGTAGAGGGACGACTATTTATATGCCACTAGTTTCTATTTATATGCGTGTGTATATACATGTCAATTGTGATCAAGAATTTATTTTTGCAGCTGTTATTATGGTTTGACCCGACAAATTTTGTTTCTTCAATATATTGCATTTGTGCTACTTAATAAAAATAATACACTAAAATTGTCATAATTTTATGAATTTGGGTGTCTCTAATTCGCATGTATTTGTGTTATATTAATAAAAAATAATAATATAAGGAAATTTAACAGTAGAGTTGGTAATAATATAATAATATGGGCAGTGATTAATTAACATACCCGCATCAGAAATAATGCCCAACCTGAGCATGTCCGGAATGGCTGCAATCAATTTGTAAGTGGCAAGCATGGCAGGCCAGAATCCAGCCACAAGGACTCCGCATCGACGACCTACTTCCACTGCGGAAGATACTAACAAATCGACGATCATACACACCACTCGGCCATCTTCTTCATCCATTTTATGAACAAGACTTTCCAAGTGAGATGGCATGTGGGTTTCTATTGCCCTCTCAATGGCGAAGAAGTCACGAGGTACGTCCTTTTCCAAGCCATCCGGTACTGAAATGCACTTAACTTTGGCCTTGTTAGTAGATATGATCCTACGGTGAATGAACTCCGGTGTGATCATCACTGGCTCGAATCCGCAGTTAAGTAAGGCTGAGGCCAGCTTCATCATGGGACTAACATGGCCCTGTGCCGGATATGGAACTAGAATGATTTTTTGGTTGGATTTGTTTTCTACTACCATGGAAACTCAACTGCTAATTGACACTAGTAGTGATATGCTTATTTCCCTGTGCCTCCTCCAAGCCAATTTTATATAGTGTGAGGAAAGGCGCCGAACAGAGTCAACCAACCACGTGCGGCAATGTATTGTAGGCTAGCGTCGTGTAATCTAATAATAATAAAATTTATTATTACTTATAATGTAGTATTATTTTATAAAATTTATATTTAATTAAATAATTACAATAAATAAAATATTGAAATAAAAAATTATAATTATATAATAAATTTTAAAATAATATAGTTATTTTGATTAAAAAATAAAAAAATGTAGTTTCATTTTGTTTTATTGACTTTTTTTAATTTTTTTTCTTATTATATGGAAAATTAAATTCTTATTATTGTTAAAATTCTAAAGATAGCTAACATAAATTTTTTAAAATTATTAAAATTTTGAAATTATTTTTACATGAAGAACTTTTATATTATTAAATTTTTTAAATTATTATTGGACTTTCTATATTATTTTTTTTGAAAAAAATAAATATTTAATTATTAATTTATTTATCACATAAAAATATTATATTGTTATTTTTAAAATATTATGTTATTAATATAATTATTTGATAAATGATAAGAAATCACTTAAAACTAAGATTATAGTTTATTAGATATACTAGTCAATAATTCATATGTTGCACGACTATAATTTAATATATTATTTAAAATATATTTATAAATATTAATAAACAAAAATTCATTATACAAATAAATAATTTTTTTTTCAAAATAGATAACAGGTCATATTTTTTTTTAATTTTATTTTATATAGTTATATATTTTATAATTTCTCTTATTATATTTTATTTTATTTTTATTTATAATTTTTAATTAAATAATTTTACATGTAAAATTAATAGAAGTTTTAATAAATTATTTATCAAATAACTAATTTGACAAATACAAATTATTGTCTCAAATAAATTTTGACTTAACATTGACAATGGTCATTTGAAATAAACTCTAAAATTAAAATTAATTACATATATTAATCGATGATTTTTTTTTCTTATTCCTTTAATCTAATGTTGTTAATACCATTTCCATAATCATTCCAAATTTTTTATTAACACCATATATTTGGGTCTTTCATTTTACCTTAAATATTAGTTAATAATTTGCAAGTTTCTTGGTGCTAAAATGTAATATATTATTTTAAATATATTTATAAATATTAATTAAATTAAAATATTAAATATATAATTAAAATAAATAATATTTATTTTTTAAATGTATAAAGTTATTTTTAGTTTTATTGTTAATAATTTATTTTGTAATTTTGTAATAATTTTTAATTAAACAATTTAACATAACAATTTTAGTTTAACTTGACAAATAATAAATTTTTATCTTAAATAAATTAAATGACTAAAAATAAAAAATTATTTTAAATAAATTTTGAGATCAAAACTAATTATTATATTAATAATTAGAAAAATATCAATATAAAATACATAAACAATAAATTCAATAATTAGATATAAATAATTACCTATAACTTTTATTGTTAATTGCGATCTCAGTTATTATACTAATATGCAAATCAATCCCTTAATTAATTTTAACAATATCTAATAAAATCAGTGAACATTAATAGAACTACAAATTAAGGTTGTATTGGAAATAATTCCTTTCAAATTGTTAATTAATTTTGACATGTAAGAAATAACTAATATTAACTAGACAAATATAAATTAGTTTGATTGGTGGAAATAAAATAAAGATGACAGTTTTTTAATCGACTTGAATCCATTTAAAAAAATTGAACTGAGCCTGATCTAAACTCAAAAATGATTTGAAAATTTTTCGAGTTAAACTCAATGCATAGATTAATTCAAATGGACTTGATCTTGTTCGAATCTATGGATCGGTCCGAATAATATTATTTAAATTATTATAAATGTTTACAATTTATTTAAAATTAAAAATATTTTTAATTTTTAATTTTATATAAACTTAATTCAATTATTCGTTTTTATCATATGTAGTCATTTGCTTAAAAAATAAATTATATTAAGTATTTAAAATTTTAATCAAGTTATGTATCTACTTGATTTAAAAATTTAAAGAAAATTGTTATTTTTAATAAATTATGAGAAAATATAACATATAATAAAAATTTAAATAAATATTTTAATTTTTTTTTTTAAAATAACTAATGAATAACCTTATCTAACTTGATCTAAAGTATTATTATTTTTAAGAGTAAATTCGAAACTTAATTAGAAATTTTTTTTATGTAAACCCGATAAATAATGTGAATTGATTTGAAATCTGAATAATTAAAAAATATTCTCATAAAAAATTAGCCGAGTTAAAAAATGATCTCATTCAAAATGTACTAATCCAATAGGTTTGTAACATCCTCATCCACATTCATTGGCATCATCACATGAACATATTCATTACATAAATGATATAAAATCTCACAAGAATATATGCATTGGATAAATAATCATTTAGACATGTGAATTGTAGAAGCACGACAATGACATTTGCACCATTGCATTTGGGACACTTGAACCTATATATAGTATTTGTATAGTTGCATGACAAATTGTTTTATGTTATGTGTTTGTTATAGCATCATAAATAGTGGTGTTATAGAGCTTGTTTTAAAGTATAAGGAGCACCTAGAAATTAGGAGATGGATGGAGGTGTTTAAGGAGTGAAGAAGAGAGACTAAAAAAGGAAAGTAAACTTCTAACCAATAGAAATGTAACACCATGATTTTGTCTTGTTGCAATAGGCTTACAATTGGAATTTTTTACTCTTTAGGATCAGAATTAAGGGATTAGACGTGAGTTATAGCATAAGAGAGAGAGAGCTAAGGAAGAAAGAAAGAAAGGAAAAAGAATAAGAAGAAGAAGAAGAAGAAGAAGAGCAAGAAGTGTGGGCTGCCTAGGAAAAAGTCCGAAGGTTTTTTAATTCTGGGACAATAGGTAAATTAATTTATCTTCTTTTCAACTAAAATTAGCCTCTCATAACATGTTAATCATGCATGGTTAGTGAGAATTATGGAGTAATTGAGGTATAGCTCTTGGATGGAAGTTGAAATTCAAGAGAACAACAACTGTTTGTGTTGGATTTTGCTGTTAGAATAGGATTTTGTACCCGTGATTTCATAACCCTAGAAGAGGAATTGGGGAAAGTGAAAAATATGAAAGTTGTAGATTTATATCCCATATAAATGCATATAAAACAGTTTTGCTTCATTTGGTGTGTGTGAGGAGTTATGGCTCCTTCATTAGGGTTGGTTCACAACCAACCAAGATGACCTTAGTTTTTTTGTTTTCTTATATGTTGATGGCCTTATGTTCTAATTTTGACAAAGTGTAAAATATGAAATTTGTAGGGTTATATCCCCTCTAAATACTTGTAAAACATTTTTGATTTATTTATGGTGTGAAAAGAGATATGACTCATTGATTAGGATTGACCCTGTACCCAGATGAAACTCCACCTGTCTTTTAATTCTGTTTTCCAAGAATTTGATGGTCATAGATTCAGAATTTTATGTTGGTCCAAACTTGAAAGTTGTATATTTATGTCTGATCTACTTATCTGTGAAATATTTTTGCCAAATCTAAAATGGTTGTTGAGATATTGTCTTTTCATCATGACTGTTTGTCAACATGTTACAAACTTGCTCACTCTGAGATTGGTCCTTTGTTTTGGTGACCTTATATACTGAATTAGATAACGAGTAACGCATGAAAAATGTTCCTTTATATGTTTTGTAACTGATGGTAGATTAGTATTGCAATTGGATTTGTACAATTTGACATACACCTAAGAATGTAAGACCCATTCAGACTAAGATGACATTGCAACAGGGCAAAATCTAAAAATTCACCACATTTTTTGTGTGTTTGATATTGGCCTGGAATTTGAATATGTTGCCTCATTATATGTCTAGTTTGTTTGAAAAAAGAATCAAGTCATTTGGATAAGTATATCTAGAGTTATTGTTGTGAGAGTATAGCAAGGTCAGGCTGCCATATAAGAAAAATAAGCATAAACACTAGGTCCACTTGCATGGATCACGCCATAGTTGCATGCCAAACATTTATAATCATTTTGGCATACTTATAACCATGTATGTATCAAATTTTAGGATCTCAACACTTTGAGGAAACCCTAGAGAGAGAACTAAATCTACCGTAAAGGTTGGTTACATCAAAATGTGAGTAAAAATCATAATTAGATTCAATGTTTCTGTGTGTGTGTGATAATTTTATGATATGATTATGTTATTTTACATGTATATATGATTAAATTATTACATTTTACATGTGAATACAAGTCAAGTGAGAATCATATGCTCTTAATGATTACGTGGTATACCATTTGTGAATGAGCACTTGCATATGGAACTAAAAGGACGTTGTGACCTGCTTATCAAACACTTGCAAATCACGTAGCAGATGGACTAATATGTCCCATTGGCACAAGTTATTAATCACGTGGAAGATGGACCAATAGGTCTCATTGGCACATGTTAATGATCAAATGAATCACTTGTTATATACTAGCTAGCAAAATCAAATGTCACTTGAATCACATGAATTCTCGGGAGCAATATTTGTCTTGCATGGTCACGACAAAAATTAATCTATTGCACTTGCACTTGTATAGTCAAATGTTATACTTGTAATGTATCCTGATGATATTTGATTATTGGTTGTGACATACGAATCTAATTATTATTTTTATTCATTGAGTCGTGACTCACTAAATCGCAATTATATTTTTCAGATACCGAAAAATAGGGATTAGACACTTTGGTGCTTAGAGTTTTGCATTGAGACACATGAATCACAGGTCGTCAGCTGAATCCCAACTCTCTCTCTCCTTGTGTCATGTACATACATTTAGATAGGAACTAGTTATGGTCACTAGTCTTGACATTAGTTAACATCTATGTACATTAAATACATATTTGATTGTGTATGTATGATGAATACAACTTTTATGCATATATAGTTTCGGACATGGATGCTATGAGTTTTGTAAATGAAAATGACCGTTACAACATTTGTCACCTCTAAAACAAAAAGCAAATATAACGAAATTGATAAAAATACGTCATTTGGCCGCAACGAGCATAGATTCTAATCGAAATGTAACCAATGTTTCTCCCTTTGGATCTTCGTTTGAATTGAAATGAAACTTTTTCATTCATTTCAAGTGGAATAGAATAGAATTCACAACCATATGCTTTTAGTCTCGATATGGATTGTTTTGTTTCAAACTCACAGCGTGAGCATAAGTGTCGTATGATTCAAATGTATCTATTTTGTACCAAGTCGTTTTCAAGAAGTTATTTCATGAAAAATTTTGTCCCAGCAAAGTTCAAGTTCTAGCATTTGATTCATATTTTTATTTTTTTGGAAAAAAAAATCATATTTAATTCACTTATTAATTATTTAGGAAATGCATTTATAAAATACGATAAAATCCCTAATATGTTGTAAATGACAATAGTATTTTAAATAAATTTATTTAAAGTCAATTAAGAAAATTTCATCTGAATTGCTTGATAATAATATTGAACTTTTTATTCTTCTCAAAACGTTACTTTCTTAAAAAAAAAAAAATAAAAAAATTAAATGGTTAACAAAATATATGAATTTTATCTTACTTTATATTTCTTTACAATCAAATTTAGTGATTTCATCTAAAACTCAATCCCATTTACTTATAATCAATATTTTGAAGAATAAATGAGGCCTTAATATATTATAGGAAAACTGGTTTCCAATTCTACTTTTAGCAAACATCAACAACAACAACAACAATAATAATAATGATAGTCTAACTAAATAAAATCTTCAGTTACAACATTTGTAAATATAAAGCAGACTAAATTCCTTTTTTTTTTTTTTTTTTTAGTAAAATCCAATGCATATCAAGGTAAATGTATTAAAAACAATTTCATGGTTAGCCCGATAATTAAATTTTAGTTTATAACACGAAAGCAAATATTGATAGTCATGCTTTTATCTTTAGAACTACAGTGATAAGACTGTTAAACTCCATTTGGAATATATTGTACGAGAGAAAAATATATAATTTTATTAATATAATTCATTTATTTAGTAATGGTATTTTTTTCATTTGAAATAAATATTAAATTGATGAAATTATTAATTTTCTTATCAAATAATTTTTTAGAATGAAAGAATTAAATTTTTTTAAGTATATTTTTTCAAATAAAAACATATTTTTAAAATCTGATTTTCGATCGAGATTTTAAGATATGCACATCAACATAAATAAAAAATAAATATAGAGAGAGCAGAGCTAAGGGATCCACCAGCTAGAGTCTCGCCCACATATTGCTGGCAATTGCTGGCGGTCGTGCCTTTTTGACAACAGTAGGAAATGGATTTAAATGGATCGTGATTGATGAGAATTTGTTTAGTAATTTTTTATCAAGTAAAAATATCAAATGAAAAAAGCAATATTTTAATTAAATCAGTGAAATTAAAAATTAGAGTAATAATTGATTTAATTTGATTTAAATGAATTTTTAATATTATTTTAATTTGTAATTATTATAAATTTTAATATTTTTGATTTATTAAATTTATTTTAATAATATTTTTAAAATTTATTTATAATTAAATTAATTAAATAAAAATAATGAAACTAATCGAATCAATCAAATTAAAAAATTAATAAATTGATAAATTTATTGACTAATTCAATTTAAAAGGCATTGAAAAATAGTGACGGTACAATATTTCATGTGCGAAAAAGCGAGATTGCAATATTGCACTGCTTCTGGCGCATCAAAAAAGTAATATGTCTTATTCTAAAAAAAAAAAAAAAAAAAAGTAACATGTCTTATTCTAAAAAAAAAAAAAAAAAAAGTAACATGTTCCTACATATCGCATATACATTAGAATGGGATGCAAGTTAGGCTTATGGACACCCACAATATTTTTTTTTTCTTTTCTTTTATTTTTTTTAGTTTCATTTTAATGATTGATTGGTATTGATACACGTGAAAAATTAAATACTCATAAAAGCCAGGGGACATTCTTGGCTGCTATTTAGCCGTGTGGGGGTCATCAACTTGTGATGATGTCCCTTTCTTTTGAAATTGGTTAACTTTACATATGCATATAATATCATTTTAAAAGCATGTTTAGCATTACTATTTTTAATAATATTTTTAAAACAAAAATATAAAAATATTTACTTTTTTGCTAAAAAATTTTTTAATATAAATTTTAAAAGTTAAAAATCAATTTAAAAAATTTAAATTTAAAGACTATTATACTTATTAAATTTATTCAAAAAATAACTGAATTAATTATTAATAATGTATATTATAATTTTAAATAATAATTATAGTTTTTTGTAATAAGAATGCAAAACATGCTCAACATGTAAAGCATAACTTATGGAGCGTTCAAACTTTTTTTTTTTTTTTGGTTCTTTGCTATTGAATCTTATTTAGGGTGATCAAGCATAACAATAAAACAGCAAATTGAACACAATCAATTTCTATTCGAAAAATAAGTTAGCCAAATTAATTAAATTCAATTTAAGTATATTTTTTTTAGAAAAAAATTATTTATTATTATACTTTACAATTTAAAATTAATAATTAATCAAAAACATTAGATAAACTCAAGGTTACTGAATCCAGCAGCAAACATAAAATATATATAACTTAACTATCCTTTTAACTCAAGACCTAAATTTAATTTAATACCTTTATAATTAACTAAGAAATCTAACTAGTAGGAGTCGAGAAAGTCAATCTTAACTCTAGAAATAGCAGCACGTGCAAGAGTTAGCAAGTTCTTGTTTGTGAAAAGGGCAGCTAATAGGCGGCAAACAAGTCAGGTCGGATCATTTTAGATTAGGTCGTTTTCAGATATGCAAATTTTTTTGGTAAAAATAATCTCGGATCGGATCGTCTGAATTTCAAATAGGTTCGAAGCATGCATGCAGAAAGGATTTGGAGTTAGGTTCAGATTGAGTTCAGGTCAATTTCAGTTTTACTCCTAAATTTGATATTTCAAGTTAGGTTGAGTCATTTGTTATTCAATTTTTAAATGTGCATTTGAATTTTTTTTTATCATTTATTCAATATTTTCTCATAATATATTGAAACAAAATAATTTTCCCTTAAAAATTAGAAAATTATTTTTAGTCAAATTTTATATAAAACAAAACTTGATTAAAAAATTTATTTTTATTTAAATGCTTAATAAATTAAATATAATTTATTTTTAAAGCAAATCACTATATATAATGAAAACAAACAATTGAACTAAGTCCTTGTTGGCCCTAGTGCACCAAGAAGGGGGTTTGAATTGGTGGGAGATTAAAAACTTTGGAGGGAAGATTATGTGTTTAGAGAATTGAGAAGAAGTATAAGCAATAAATACAAGATATTTATAGTGATTCGGGTGTTAACAAACCTTACGTCTGCTCCTCAATTCTTCATAATTAGGAATTTTACTCAATTCAAAATGGTGTTTCCAAGCTCACACCAAACTTGTACAATGTGTTTTATGGCTCACACACAACCCTTACACTTTCTAGACTAACACATAACTTTACTCAAGTGGACAGTCTCACACTTCAAGCTTTACAAGAGTTTTGGAGGCTTGGTAACTCTCAACTTAATTACAAAGGTGTTTAATACTAACACCAAACAATCATGACTACATAATCAAGAATAAGAAGATATGAAGCAAATTTGCAAGAGTTTGGTTATAATTAATGAAATTCTCTTGCATTTACATTTGTTTGGTGGAGTATTTATAAGCAAAACCCACCAAAGAGACGTTACTCATAAACTATGCCTAAATCTCTAAGGTAAGGTAAGCAAATTTTGCATTAAATGTCTATCTGATTGAAGTGGTGGTCATGATTTTTCAATTTACACTGAAAAGCCTGAAATCATGATAGAGAACCTCATTTTGTGTCTAACTGTTAGTCCACATGTCGATGTGCCATTGGTGCTCCAAGAAATATTGTCATTGTGTGTCTCTGTTCAACCAAAAATCGCAGTCGCGATTGATGTGCTTCTTGGGCGTGAATGAAACTGTGAATTCCTCTGTTTGGGGAGGAGAAAACACTTTATTTGGTTGAGGTCACAATAGATGCTTTACCCTCAGGAATTTTGATATTCCAATGGTTGTTTTGGACACTTGACGTGTTACGATTGCAGACTTGGTTTCCTTCTTTCAACTATGAAATTCGGGGTTGCGACATAGGATGCGAACACCACCGTGAATTCCTCTATGTGACAGTCAAGTTTTCCTTGGCCAAATCGTGACTGTGATTTCTTCTGTGAATTCCTTTGACCTAACTTCATCTATTCTTATTGCAGGGTTGCAGTCGTGAATTATGGAATCCTGACCGCGAATTAGGATGTCTTACTCAAAATTAGAGATTTAGACTTTCATCCAACTTCTAATGAAAACCTAACTTATATACTACAAAAACAACACGTAAACAAAACATTAGTACCAATTAATCTTCATTGTCAATATCAAAAGAGTCTTTGACTTAGGTTTGACAACCTAGTCCAATAATCTCCCCATTTTTTATTTTGACAACTTAGATCGATTTTACTTAAAAAAATGAATTGCGTGAGTGTGAAATTGGGATGGTTAATGATCTAAAAAACTTGTTAATCAAATACTTAAAGATTTATAAGATTTAAAAATAATGCTACTATTGCTATTTGCTTATCCTCAACTTATGCTTCCTTTATCCACATTCTTTTACAAATAACCTCTCTCTCCCTTTGGCAAGATAAAAAAGAAGGTAAAGATCAGATATTGAGCTAAGATGCATTGGTGTCAAGTGTATGAAGCATAAATTGAGATAGAACAATCATAAGGAACAAATAAGGACAAGAACTAAATAAGAACAGTCACACAACATATGAAGCAATCAATTGCAAAGGATAATAAACAACACTTTTATTTATTAGGAACTATGGGATCATAATCTTTACATAGCAAAGAAACAAAGGACAAAATTCTAGAAACTAATAACAAACTAGAATATTGGAGCACTATCATCGTCTTTGGAATCATCAGTTTCTTCATTTGCTCCTCCACCTTAAGCTTCATCGCCCTCTTCAACCTCTTCATTAGTCTCTTCTTTAGGAGTGTCCTCCCAATCCTTAAAATCTACGAGGTGGCAAAGGGTAGCACCAACTTTCTCCTGAAGATCCACCAAATCACTGTGAAGGTGTGAGAGTAAGAGAAATCTTCTCTTTATCATCCTTACCATCTTGTCAAGCTTTTTATTGATAGAGGAGAGAGAGATTTTGGCTTTAGGTATAGGTTGGGGAGGTGGAATGGATTGAGAACCCTCTTCGATGACTAGCCTCTTCCTTTTTAAGGCTTGAGAAGTCTCTAACTTCTTTGCCCTAAATGCACCCAAGATATAAGTGTATAACTTAGGGTGAATTACCTTGACATTAGTAAGGTAGGGCAAGTCTAAAAAGTTATAGGATGGCAAAAACTTTTTAGTGACGAATTTTTCATTTTTCTTATTAAGAGTACCCATATAACAGTAGATGATAGTTACATGAGAGGGGAGAAGAATTTAGCTCTTTGGCTTTGTACTCATGTGAATCAATTGATCCATAATGTATTGGCTAGTTTGGATTGGTTTATTTTTTGTCAAGTAAATAAGAAAGGCGAAGTCTTTTTGGGAGACCTTTTTGTTACCATCACCCCTTGTGTTAATAGAAAAGGTGATGATATGATGAAGTAGCCAATTGGATAAAGTTTGGATATATTTTGCTAGGGAGGTCATTAGGTTGTGTTTGGTCTTTATGGAAATTTCGGATCAAAACTCCAAGTAAATGATGTCAAGAGCGGAGATGATAAATGGGATGTTATCCCTGACTTGAAGATTGAAAAGATTTGAGTGTTGTTCAAAGTTAATGAAAAAAGGATCCCCAAAGGCTTTAAATCTCAAACCATACTGACTTGCTCTTGATTCTGCTCTGACTCAAGGTTATAGTGCACATGAACTCCTGCATTATCTCCTCGTAACTAGGCTCGTCACAAAAAATGAACTCATTCCACCTTAAATTCGAAAGATAGGCATGGATCTCATCGTTAATCCAAAGTAACTCAAGGAGAAATGTGGAGGAAATTTTGTTCTGTTGGATTATCTTGGAAGAGTTAGCCTTGTACCAATCCTTTTCCTCCTTAGTGACTCCTTTCATCATGTGAAGAGCAGGAGGACCAGATGGTTGAACTATTGCTTTTCCCTTTTTTGCTCTAGAGGTTTTCTTAGGGTCATTATAAATAGAGAGAGTTTGAAGAAGGTTTTGAGAGTAAGAATGAAGACACCGGTTTTGAGAGTAACGAGTGGTAAAAACTACATTTAATGAAGGGATGACACCGGTTGGCAGTCAAATAAGTTAATGCTTGGTAGTTACTCCAATTCGCAATCGCGAACAACAAGTCGTAACCGCTAATTATGAAATATCTAAGTAACGAAAAAAAAATCCTTGGAAACTAGCATGGTTAATGGTAAAAAATTTTTAATTTTGAAAAAAAATTCATGGTGGAGATAGAGAGTAGCGACAACTAATTGATGGTTTCACAGACAGATAAAAAGTACCTATAAATTGCGATCGTGAATGAAAGAGTAGTGACCACAAATTACAAGGTAAGAAAAGCAATTATGAAAAGATTGGATTTGACTTTCTAAGTTGTGATCCACTTAATATTTTGATGGTTAATTCATGCAAATTGGCATAAAGAGGCACAATTGCATAAAGAATTAAGAAATCTAAAGAAGTTTACAACACATTCATCTCATATAATAATCAATCATTCAAGAACAATACACCACACAAGGAGTATTCTAATAAGATCTAAATTTTCACTTCAAAGAGCTTCCATCAAGCATTCTCAAATCTCTCTTAATGAAGTTCATCCTTTCTTCATTGAGAGGTTTAGTGAAAATATCCACAAGTTGATGATTAGTGTCCATAAATTCCAACACTACATCACTATTTTAGACAAGATCTCTAATGAAATGATGCCTAATATCTATATGCTTGTCCTAAAATATTTGATGAGATTCTTTGAAAGATTTATTGCACTAGTGCTATCACATTTGATAGGAATGTGATCAACAACTTTGCCATAATCCTTTAATTATTGTTTCATCCAAAGACTTGGGTGCAATAACACTCCACAACTATATATTCTGCTTCGGTGGTGGATAAGGCAACCGAAACTTGCTTAAACCAAGATACTAATTATTCTCCTATGAATTGGTAAGTTCTTGAAGTACTCTTTCTATCTAGAAGACTACCGACATAATCCACATCCAAATAACCTATAAGGCTAAATGAAAAATCTCTAGGATATCATAAACCTAGATGTAATGTCCATGTAGATATTTGAAAATCCTTTTAACAACATTAAAATGGGATTCTTTAGGGTAAGATTGAAATCTAGCACACATACATACACTAAACATTATATCAGGTCTAGAAGTGGTAAGATAGAGCAGAGAACCAATCATACCTCGATATCTCTTCTCATCAATAAACTTAGTTGATTCATCCTTGTCCAATTTATTGGTAGCACTTATTAGTGTCTTTGCTACTTGCATCCTTCCATGCTAAATTTCTTAAGTATATCCTTTGTGTACTTGGCTTGGTTGATGATAATCCTTTTTTTGCTTTGCTTGATTTATAGGCTAAGGAAGAATTTGAGCTTTTCCATCATGCTTATTTCAAATTTCCTAGTCATACACTTATAAAAATCCTTATAAAAAGATTTATTAGTAGCACCAAAATGATATCATCAACATATATTTGCACAATTAATGTATCATAATGGTGCCTTTTTACAAACAAAATTGTGTCAACCTTCCCATTTTCGAAGTCATTTTTCAAAAGGAATGAACTTAACCTTTCATACCAAGCTTTTGGAGCTTGTTTCGAACCATACAAGGCTCTATTCAATTTAAAAACATGATTTGTAAAGATATGATATTCAAAACTAGAAGGTTGTTCAATAAAAACTTCCTCCTTAATAACGCCATTTAAAAAATCACTTTTAACATCCATTTGGAAAAGTTTGAAATTCATATGGCATGTATATGCTAAAATAATTCTAATGGCCTCTAATCTTGCTACGGGTGCATAGGTTTTATCATACTCAATACCTTCCTCTTGGTTGTATTCTTTGTAACCAATTTCTAGTGATGAATCCTTGCTCATCCTACTTATTCCTAAACACCCATTTGTAACCTATAATAGGGTGTTCCTTAGGCCTAGAAATAAGTTTTCATACATTATTTTCTCTCAAATTGGTTAAGTTTCTCTTGCATTGCAATTACCTAACTCTCATCATCAAGAGTCTTATCAATAGATTTTGGCTCAAATTGAGAAACAAATGTAAGATTATTATCTAAAGAATTGAGTTGAGATCTAATACTTACACTCTTGGATTTATCACCAATGATTAGGTCCTTTGGGTGATATTTAAAGAACTTCCAATCCTTAGGAAGTTCTTGATTTGGGGTTTCTACTTATTGATATTGAGGTTCCACTTATTCTCTTAATGACTTGCCTTCATCATGGTCTTTAGCCACCTATCTTGTGGTTGACTCCAATTCCAATTTCTCAAAGTTACCTACAAGATTATCAATAAGAGAACCTTCCTAAGATCAAGTTTACTAGATTCATCAAACACAATGTTCATGGACTCTTCAACAATCATAGAACTCTTGTTAAAAACTCTATAAGCTTTACTAGTGGTGGAATAACTTAGGAAACACCTTCATTTGTTTTTGAATCAATTTTTCCAAGATCATCCTTGGTATTCAAGATATAGCACTTGCATCCAAATACTCTTAGGTATGACAACTTAGGCCTTTTACCATTCTAAAGTTATGACAACTTAGGCTTTCTACCATTCTAAAGTCATAAGAGGTTTTATTAAGAATGGGTCTTTTGAAAACACGAATTGCAATATAACACGAAGTATTGATAGCTTTAGCCCAAAAGTAATTAGCTAATGAATACTCATTGAGCATAGTTCTAGCCATCTTTGCTAGTGTTCTATTTTTTCTCTCTACAACACCATTTTGTTGTGGTGTTCTAGGAGTTGAAAAGTTATGAAAAATCACATTCTCTAAGAAATAAGATTCAAAAGATTCATTTTGAAATTCTTTTCCATGGTCACTTCTTATAGAAGAAATGAAGTAACCTTTTTCATTTTGAATTTTTTGCAAAACTTTTAAAAGCATCAAAGGTATCATGCTTATGAGCTAGAGAAGATACACAAGTAAACCTAGAGTAATCATTTACTAAGATAAGTGCATAAAATTTTTCACCTAAACTAGCACTTCTAGTAAGTCCTATCAAGTCCATATGGATAAGTTGAAGAGGTCTAGATGTACTTATACCATTCTTTGCTTTCAAAAAAGATTGATGTTGCTTTCTCATTTGGCATAGTCCACATGTCTTATCTTTAGAGAACTTTAGCTTGGGAAGACCTTCCATTAGCATTCCTTTTGATAAGATTTGTGCTAGCATGTCCAAGTTTTCTATGCCAAAGCCAAGCTTTATTATTAAGAGACACAAGATACTTAAAAGATTGGTTAGCCAAATTGTTTAAGTCAATTAGGTAGGTATTGCCCCTCCTTTCACCCTTGAAGACTACTTTTTTATCCACCAAAGTGGTAACGTAACATTCTCTATGGTCAAAGATAACTTTATTACTCTTATCACATAATTGACTTACACTAAGCAAATTATGTTGTAATCCATCAATAAGTAAAACATCATCAATGAGTGAACAACTATTCTTATAGATGGTGCCAATACTAATTACCTTACCCTTGACATTGTTTCCAAATGTGACATTGCCACCCTCTTTCTCTTTTAAGGCCATGAATAGCTTCTTATTTGTTGTCATGTACTTTGAGTATATTATCCATATGCTAATCATTTGCTTCATTGGTGGCTGCCAAACAATCCTACACAACATAAATAAATCATTTTTGTTTTGGTACTTAAACATACTTAGGTCCTAGGGGGTTAGGCCTAGAAGGATCCTCCAATTTGAGGTATGCCTTCCTAATATAACAATGAATGTTTATGTAACCAAACTTCATGCAATAGTGGTTTTGGAGTTTAGGCTTATGAGTCTTTCTCCTATACGTGGCCTTGGTATGAGTGGGGGTGTTTCTCATGCCAACATGGTATGAATGTAAGCATGAACATGAATAGATGAATGTAGAAGTGAATTTTCTGTGTGTGTTAGGATGAGCATGCTTTTTATTGTAAATATATGCATGATTAGCCTTCTTAGGGATAGATTTTGAGCCTTAAGGTGCCTTACCTTTGCCTTTGGGCAATGGTGGCTTAGTGCTTTAAGCACTTTTCCTACCAACTACCTGAATGCTAGATGTTTGAGATGTTGAAGCTCTAATGAAGGTTGTAGGTAATGGTGTAAATGAGGAGGCTCCATTGAAACCTAGACCATGTCTCACTAAAAGAGGTCTTTTAGATACCATAAGTGTATCCAAAGCTTTCTTTCCCTTGTGAAACTTAGAAATAGAATTTCTAAGCTCAATGATTTCACCTTTTAAGGAGTCATTTTCCTTTCTCAAAAAGTTTAGGGACAAAGATGATTTTAAAAGACTTTTAACATATTGTTTGAGTTCTTCATTTAAAGTCCTCAATTCACTTACAAGATTGTTCAAAGATTTAAATTCATCATCTAGCTTGGAACATTTTTTCTTGTAAGATTTCATTTGTGATTTGTGTTTGTCACATCTCAAGGTCTGAGCTTCTAAAAGCTCATCATCTACATTATCTAACTCATCATATTCTTCATAAGAATGGGTAGAAGAACTTACCTTATTTGACGAATCATCTTGTGCCATGAAGCACAAGTTTGTAACTTCCTCCTATTCGTCCTCCTCACTTGAGTCATCATCCCAAGTGGTTTTAAAGCTTTTCCTCTTCTCCTTATCCCCTTTCTTCTTTTTCTTTTTCAATTTAGGGTAGTCATACTTGATGTGGCTTTGTTTGCCACATTCATAGCATGTAACATCACCTAATCTTTCCTTAGGGTTTGGAGTTGCTTTCTTGAAGCTTCTTCTTTCTTTTCTTCTCCTTATCAACTCATTTGTTCTTCTTGAAAGCATGGCCAAATCCTCCTCCTCTTTGTCACTTTCCTCTTTACTTGAGGCTACCTCAACTTCCTTTTCCTTGGATAAAGATTTAAGAGCCAAGGTTCTTTTTTTTTATTTTTCTGATTTGTCTCCTTGTCCTCCTATCTTCCTCATTTCTTCATCCTTTTTCAAGGCTAGCTCATGAGTTAGAAGCTTTCCTATTAGAACATCGGTTGGCATTTTTCTAATCTCTAGATTCGACTTTTGGATGCTTCAAACCATGACATCAAACTTTTTAAGAGGCAAAGATTTAAGGATTTTTGAATTTACCTCATGATTGGTGAGAATTCTTCCAAACTTCTTCATGTTTGTGACGATTACAAGGAGCCTATTCGTCATATCCTTGATGCTTTCATTCTCCTTCATCATAAATAACTCTCATTCAATTACATACATTTCAAGCCTACTAGACTTCACCAAAGTAGTGACTTCATGGTAGTTTTCCAAGGCCTTCCAAATCCCATGAGTTGTGCGGCCATGTTATACCCTTTCAATTTCTTCTTTTGAGAGAGAACTTAAAGGGATTGCCATAGCTCTCTTATTTCTTTCATTGGATCTCTTATGAGCTTCAACCCACTCTTCTCTTAGGTTCAATTCTTCACTTTCATCCACCACCTTAGTGGGTGGCTTCCACTCTTTAGCTATGATGTCTTAAAGATCGACCACATCACTATCCAAGTAAATTTTCATCCTATACTTCCAAGGAGTATAGTCAGATCCATCAAAATAAGACTTTAGATGGGTGTGGATTCCTTTTTATGCCATGATCTTTTCTTGTGCAATTAAGCTTTCAAATGAGATGAGGCTCTGATACCAATTGTTGGTCCTGGTGTACTAAAAAGATGGGTTAAATTAATAGGAGATTAAAAAATTTGGAGGGGGGAAGGTTATGTATTTAAAGAATTGAGAAGAAGTAGAAGCAATAAAGACAAGAAATTTATAGTGATTCAGATGTTAACAAACCTTACATCGACTCCCTAATTTTTCACAATTGGGAATTTCATTCAACTCAAAATGGTGTATCCAAGCTCACACCAAACTTATACAATGTGTTTTATAGCTCACACACAACCCTTACACTTTATGTTTCTAGGCTCACACACAACCTTACTCAAGTGTTTTGGACAGGCTCACGCTTCAACCTTTACAAGAGTTTTGAAGGTTAGGCTAACTCTTAACCTAATTACAAAGGTGTTTAATGCTAACATAAAAGAATCAAGACTGCACAATCAAGAATAAGAAGTTATGAAGCAAATTTGTAAGACTTTGGTTATAATTAATATCTCTTACATTTTACATCTGTTTGGTGGAGTATTTATAGATAACACCTACCAAAGAGATTTTGCTCACAAACTATGTTTAAATCTCTAAGGTAAGCTAGACAGATTTTTGCATTAAATGCTTATCAAACTAAAGTCACGATCGTGACTAGCATTTCATGATCGCAATTTTCCAATTTACATTGAGAAGCCTGAAATCATGGCAGGGAACCCCATTTTGTGGCTAAATACTAGTCCATGTGTTGATGTGTCATTGGTACTCCAAGAAATATAGTCGTTGTGTTTCTCTATTCAACCAAAAATTGCAATCGCGATTGATTCCTTCTTAGGCACGAATGAGATTACAAATTCCTTAATTTAGTGAGGAGAAAACACTTTCTTTGGTTGTGGTTGTGACAGGAGCTTCATCCTCGCAAATTTTGATATTCCAATGATTGCTTTGGACATTTGATATGTTGTGGTTGTAGACTTGGTTCCCTCATTTCAACTATGAAATTTGGGGTTGCGAGATAGGACGTGAAAACCACCGTAAATTCCTCTGTGTGACAATCAAGTTTCCCTTAGCTAGATCACAGTTGCAATTTCCTTTGTGAATTCCTTTAACCTAACTTCATCCATCCTTATTGAAGGGTCGTAGTCGTGAATTATGGAATCTTGATCGCGAATTAGGATGTCTTACTCAAAGTTAAAGATTTAGATTTTCATTCAACTTCCAAAAAAAATCTAACTTATACATTGCAAAAACAACACTTAAACAAAACATTAATGCCAATCAATCTTCATTGTCAAGATCAAAGAGGCTTTGACTTAGGTTTGAGCAACCTAGTCCAATATAATTATATTCAAGTAAACATATAATGTTTAATGACAACAAATCCCTAATTACAAAAAAATTTTATTGGACCTAGCTTGGGAGTTTGGTGAACCAAGCTTGTTTTGATGATTATAAACACATCTAAAAGCTAATTCTTGTCTGAGTTGGTTGTGTAATCAATATTTTGATAAAAGATGTTTGGAGAAAGAGTTTTGATAAAAAATCTAAATATTCAAAGCTAACAGGTGTTGCCACATTTCAATAGATGTTATGACTTCATCAACAAGCATTGAAGATTCTCAACAGGTATTGAAGTGACACCTAAGTGTGAGTAAAGTCTCTGGACCTCTCAATCAATGGTTCTATTAAAACACAATGGGCGTTGAATGATTCAATCACTTGAGCCTTACGAGTTGATCTTCACAACGAACATTGCAATTTTGTAATCGACGTGACCCTTAGACATCTCAATAGGCATTGCATTTTTGCAATAGGCGTTAGACCAAGTGACTGGATGTGAATAGAACTCTTAAGATCTTGATACGGAGGCTGGATTTTTACCAACAGGCATTGAAGAAGCTCCTAGGCAGAGTTAAAGCTTATGGACCCTCCAACTGGGCACCTTCAAAAATGTAACAAACATTGAAATCTTTCTCAACAGGCATTGGAATCTAACCAACAACCATATAAGCACAGTAGAAAATCTTGAAAAATAGAGTATCAAGTTCACATCCTCCTGGAAATTTACAATGGGCATTGTCCATATCTCAACAGGTGTTGAAGTTGAAACCCAATAGGCGTTGAGAAGTTCCAACAACCGTTGAAGTAGTTGTTGGGTAAAAAATTGAGAAAGTTAAAAGTGGAGTGTCTAGACAAATCTCTCTATAACAGCTAGTTCCAACGGGTGTTAGATGGGACCAGCAACCATTGAAGTTGTATTCTATTTGAAAAATCACCTAACAACAGGTGTGGAGATTGTCCAACAGGCGTGGAGTGTTTACTTTGGTGACATCAGTAACAACCTTCTTTCTAACGACTAGTTTTGTGTCTTTACTTATAAAAGGATCCTCCTACAACATAAATAAATAGAGAAAATGGTAAAAAAGTGAGCATATCTATTGTGAAAGCAATCTTTGAATGAAAAGGGTGAAACAAATGTAATCTAGCTTGGAAGAGAAGATCATTGTCAAAACTTGTAAAAGCAATCGTCAAAAACAAAGTTGAAGAACAAGCTTCCAGACTTCTCTCAAAACTCTCTACCAAATCAAGTATACATTGTGAGTGTATTCTAAATAATTTATTGCTTAAATGAGAGTGTTTTTCTCTACTTTCTAAGTTGTAAATTCTTTTGAGAAAACCTTTGGTTAGGAGATCTAAAACCATTTTTGTGAAAAGTTTAAGGTAGTACCTGCATACTACTTTGCGAAATGATTTTAGTAGCACTTGAAATCTACTTGTACCAGCTTGGTAGTGCCTGAAAACTACTATTGTAAAGGTAGTTGATAGCACCTATAAACTATCTGAATAGTGAAAGGCTCTAGTAAAAATACTAGATGAGAGGACGTAGATAGGTTGTGCTGAACCTCGATAAATTAGTTGTCTTAATTCTTCATTGATTCCACACTTGTTTTTATTTGTTTTTACTTGTCATTACCCTATTCAACCCCCCTTTTAGGGCACAAAGGGACAACAAATTTTATGTATTATAATAAAAATTTATAATTTTATCTCAATATGTGAGTTTCTCGTGATCAAAATTAAATTTATCACAATTATTATAAAAATAAATAAACTTGTGATAAATTTCTTTTATGTATTAAATAATTTAAAAATTATAATAAAAATTTAGTTTAATGACCTAAAAAATTCAAACGTTTATCTGATTTGCAATCTTATCTAAATTTTCAAATTAAGTTAACTACACTATAATTTGACAAATTGCTTTTAATTATAACTCAAGTCAAAATTAAATTTTAGTAAGACGTAAATTTAGACTCAATCAATCTTTATACATTTTCAATTAGTTCAATCAAACTTAAAATTTAAGTTCAGAGTTTGATTAATACAATATCTTCATTTTTAATTTATTTTTATTTAATTAAATTTATTATGTACTTTTATATAGTGAATTCTAATTTTATATTTAAATTTAAAAATAAAATTTTAAATTTTAAATGTATAATTCATAAAATCTCTCAATCTCTCAATTTTTTAAGAAAATTCTCTCAATCTTCTTATAAATTTAATTTTTTATTTTAAATAATAAAAATTTTAAACTATTTAGGATAAAAACCTTCGAAAAAATATTTTAAAAAATTAATTACATAAGATTAATTAAGATGATACTTTATTTTTATTCAATTTATCTCATTTTAGTTTAATTAAATTTATTCTATACTTTTATATAAAGAATTTTTCTAATTTTAAATTTATATTTAAAAAATAAAAATTTTAAAATTTCAATTTATAATTCATAAAATCTCTAAACTTTTCATTTAAAAAAATTTCTCTCAATCTCTCCTTAAAAAATATAAACTATTTAAAATAAAAATTTTAAAAAATATTAAAAAATTCATTACATGAGCTCAATTAAGATGACACTTTTATTTTGTATTCAATTTAATCCTTTTTTTGCTTAATTAAATTTATTATATATACTTTTACATGAAGAAATTGAATTTTATATTTAAATCTATAAAATTTTAAAATTTAAATTTATAATTCATAAGATCTCTCATTATCTCATTTAAAGATTTTGTTTCTTTCAATCTCTCCTTAAAATTTTAATTTTTATATTTTAAATAATAAATTATTTAAATCATTTAGAATAAAAACTTGAAGAAATATTTTAAAGCTAATTACATGAATTAAATTAAAATGATACTTTAATTTTATCTCATTTATTTAATTAAATTTATTATATACTTTTAAATGATAATTTTGTATTTAAATTTAAAATGTTTAAAATTTTTTGAAATTTAATATAAATCTCTTGATCTCTCAATAAAAATTAATTTATATATTTTAAATAAAAAATTATTTAAATCACTTCAAATAAAACTTCTAAGAAATATTTGAAAAATTAATTATATGATATGAACCTGAACATTCTCAAAAATTTATCCTTGAAATAAAATCTAAGGATTTATTAATTTATTATTTAAATATATAAAATAAAATTTTATAATAAACAATAGGAAATTAATGTAAAATTAATTATTTATCGACTAAAGTAAAAATACAAATTTTTATTTTTCTGAAAAATTATTTAAATTGAGTAAAAATAAAAATATTATTTTAGTAAAATTTAAACTAAAATTTGAATTTAATTGAACTAATTGAACAAAAAATAGAAGGGTGAATTGAGTCTAAATATATGTTTACTAAATACTGTTTTTAAATTGGGTACAATTAAAAAAACTAATTTATCAAATTAAGATGTAATTGATTCAATTAGAAACTTTAAATACAATAAAAAATTTGTGAAAAGATTTGAGTATTTTTGAGTAATTGAGCCCAAAATTTTAGTTCAAAAATTTTATTATAACAAATGAGTGTCTAAGATAAATTATACAATATTTTATCACAATATATTGGTGTCAAATTTCTATTATCCACCAAATTAGATATAAGAAGTAATATTGTCATAATAATATTTTGTAACTATATTAAATAATTTTATAAAAATGATAAAATTATTTTATCACAATAAATAACTTGCTATTATAAATAAAAATGATAATTTAGACATATGAAAAGGTATGGTTAGTAAATTTATTAAAAATATAAAAATATTAACATATTTGTTAAAAAATAAAATTTGAATTTGAATTTAATTAAATAATTTATATATTTTTTAAAATAATTTTCTTTTTTTATTTCATTTATTCTATTTTATATGTATATATTTAGTAATAAAATTTATTTTTCTATTATCATCGGGTGGGTCGAGTCACGGGTATGGGTCAAATTTGACCCAACTTGTCAAGTTGACCCTTATTCAACTTGATCCTAAAATTTTTGAGATCATTTCAGGATTCAAATCATTTCCGATTTGCTGCGGATTCAGATCACATATTTGAGAGGATTCGAGTCAGGTTTTCGGATTGGGAAAAAAAAATTGCCACCTCCAACTAATATAGTTGCTCACACTTTTGGCACGGGATGTTCGAGTTTGTCATGTGGATCAAATTTCAGTTGCGGAATTCCCAACTAAAATTGACAATTTACTCTCACATGACGTAAGGTTATTTTCTTCGCATTAATATAATTTCATTATCCTTTTTCAAAAAAAAAAAAATTCAAGCTTAACTGTAAAATATTTCTTTAACACATGCATTAACTTATCCATTTTCTTTTGTTTGAAACATTCATTTTTATAAGCTTTCTCCCATAAGTTAACTTTTAAGCAACATAAGAGGAGGAGGTAAGACCTCCTTCAACAATAATCTATTAGCAAAACTAGCATATTCATTAATTTTATCTCTTAAAATATTAGCATACATCAATTCTTAACTATTGCTAAAGTAGTCTAGTCAATAAATCTCATTACTCATTAATGCATCTTATAAGACCGATTCAAACATCAATAATTGTCAATCTTAAAACTTAAACCCTAATTGAAATTATATGTTTCTTCGCAAGGATGACAACACAGTAAAGGAAGGGATGAATTAATTGCTTATACAAATTAAAGATATAGAAGAAAAATAGAAAAATCAATAAAAAACAACAGTTCGACTAATAATGTTTATATATACTCCCTAAATTACACTTAGATCTTTCATTATCTTTTCAAGAATTAAATACATCAAGGTTTAAGAGAAATTTTAACACTCTCCTTTTCTACATCTTAAGAGAGCAAAACTCATTTTTGGCATTTTTATAGACATAATACCAACCTATACCACTTCATTAAAAATCGTTTGTTACTAATCCATCGCTAGATTTAAATTTTATAAAAAATAATTATTTATTATTAATTTATTTAATTTAAAAAATTAAAATTAGTAACTTCATTAAATTGATTATCATACTCAATTTAAATATAAGTTATTAATTTATCGAACTTTAATATCAATATATTATCAAATTATTTAAATCTAAATATCAATATATTATCAATTATAAAATAAATATATCACAAAATTTTGAAATAAACATTAACAAGTATAATGCAGATAACAAAATTAAATTTAATTACTTTAAAAATTATAAAATTAACAATTACACATTTTCAATTAACAAATGATTAATAATTACATATTCGCAATTAAAAATATTAGTAATTATATATTTTAATTACTATAATAAATAAAAGAGGGAAAATGTGATAATGGAGGAGGTGGATGTGGTCGCAACAAAGGAGAAAGGGAGGAGTAGGCAATGACGATGACAACAAAAGTAGTAGTGACAAAGGAGACAGAGGTGATGACAGTAGAGGAGGCACAAGTAGGGTAAAGGAGGATGAGAAGAAGGGAACAAAAAAAGAGAAAATAATAGAAAAATAAGAGTAGAAAAATTCAAAGAGAAAAAATTAAGAAAATAATATGAAAAATGAGGAAAAAAATAAATAGGAGGTAAAAATTTTATTGTTAGAAATTATCGTCACAAAAAAATAAATTCTATTACTAAATGACCGAAAACTATTGAAAATTCTATTTTACAACCAAAAAATTAATGATAAAAATTTTATCACTAATCTATCACTATCTAATGACAAAAATGAAATTTGTTGCTATTAAAATCTAGAACTAAAATCCATCAGCTAAGTTTTTCCTCTAAACAATTTTAAGATGTTCATTTTAAAGCTAAAAATTAGCGACAAACAATTTTGTTGTTAATTTGTCGCTATTTAACAATGAAAATAAGATATGTCATTATTTAATGATGGAACTAAAATCTGTCGCTAAATTTTGTTCTCAAATAATTTTTAAACTTTCAATTTGAAGTTAACAAATTAGTGATGGGAAGTTCATTGCTAATCCATTTTTATTTATCCGTAGAAATAAATACTTTTAGTGTCATGTTCGCATCAAATTCAAGTAACAAATTCAAAGTTCATTAGTGATCTGCCGCTATTCCGTCTCCAAGTATTTATTTTTTGTTGGTATTCTGTTACTAAATTCCATTTCCATTTCAACATTCTCTTGTAGTGAATGTGCCTATGTCCACTCCTTAAGCAATCACTTAGGCCTTTTACTATTGTTGTTTCAGGCTCAAGAATAACCTTTCTTTCTGCAAGTTAAGGAAAATAGGGACGATGGTAACCAAGACAAACTTGCTAATTGATATGGTGCTAGAGTATAAGCGTGGCTTGGACGGACCAACCAGGTTGCAGATGCCTTAAAAAAAGTAGGAAGATAGAGCTAGAAACATTTTAAGTGTAAGACAATGGTAGTCACCAGTCACTTTACAATTCTCTCTTTTGGTAAAGGTAATAAAAAAGAGACAACCTATCTCTTGGTATTTTTCAAGGAATAATACTAATCCTTAATCGTTTAGCAAATGAGAGATCCTAAGCAAGTGGCTAAGCCTTTATATAGGTAGCAGATATAATTAGTGCACAAAAAAAAATAATAAAAAAAAAACCTACTCTCATTAACTTGAAGTTCATTACAAACTCATAAGAGTTTCTTTGCCCTAAATACATAAAGTAACTCCAAGATGTTTTGCACAACTAAAGGATAAGTTTTTAAGGATTTGTTAAGGTGTTTTTCATATCTTCTAATCTCAAATAAGGGTTCATTTTTATGAAACCCCAAAAAGGTAGCTGATAAAGATAAATGAAGCAGTTTGTCAGCTTTTAGAAAAAACTAGTCGTTTAGCTTTTTTTTTATACTTATTGAATTCTCTCCACAATCATTGAATTTTCAACGTTCTTTTTCAGTGCCTATTGACCCTTCACAATAGCAATTGAGATAATTAAATAATGCACTATTGATCTTTTCTCATAGTGATTGATTTATATCCACAACCATTAACACATCTCTCCACCATCATCGGTTTACACAAATTAGTTAAGGTGCTTCATGAAGGATTTTTTTAGTGCTTGTTGAATTTCTTCAACACCCATTGAATACTTTCAATGCAAGTAGCTGTCATCTCTACAGTTGTTGAATTTTCAATGTTTATGACATAAAAAAGAGGAAAACTTCACCAATGCTTATTGTTCAAATTTAATGCTCATTATTTTGCTTTAATGCTCATTATTTTCTTCCATGCTCATTGCTTTTCCTTTACGATTATTGGAATTTAGTCTTCTCTTTCTCTTCTCATTTTTGGTTTACACAAAATGCTTTCAGTATACTCAAGCCATGCCATCTTGAGATGCTTTGCCTTTATCTTTGAAACCATATAAAGGGTGAAATAAATATTTCTATGCTTAGATAGGTAATTCTTTAAGCATCCTTCTCTTATAGCTTTGGCATGTCTTCTAAAGCATTGTCTTTGAGGTGTGCCTTTGTCTTCTTCTTTGAGAGTTAACTATTTAACAAAGTATATAAGCATATATACTCAATCATAATATCAAAACTTCTCTTAGTTTTGGAACCATTTAGAATAACTTTCTAATGCTTTACAAGTCAAGATAAATTTCTTAACATGCTGGAGCAATCTTAGGGTTAATATCTATTTTTAATAATAATAAAATAAAGATAATTGAAAAAATAGATAAAGACATTTTATCAACATCTAAAAAATTCGTCCTCTTTTTTTCATCATGATAAAAGGAGGTGTAAGAAAAGGAAAACGAAGTAAGAAAAAAAAAATCTCCCTTGTGATCAAGTTTCTATTATTTAATTTTTAAGAGAGATGCAAATCCATAAAACCTAAATTACAAAACATGCAAGGAAACCAACAATTGGTTTAAACATTCCTTAATTATAACTTTTAAATGATAACAATTATAAAAAAAATCTATTAAAACTATAAGAATCAAAAGATACCATTTATATATATATAAAAAAAACTTAAACTATAAAACCTTTTCAAAAATGTAGATGAAAACTACATGTATCTCCCCCTGTCTTATTGCTTTTAATTTTAACCATAACCTTTCATAAAAAAAAAAGTAAAATAATTTAATTAGAACCTTTCAACAAGTCTTTTTCCTTTAAATAGGTTTAAAAGCATTATCCTGCTTAAATACATCTCCCTAACCCTTAAGGTCACTAAAAAAAAATCTAAAAATATAAATCTAAATTTAGTAAGAGAAAGGAGTAGAGGACTCAAAACAAAGGTTGAATATGCTAAGAGTTCTCATAATGAGTCAATAACAACCTTCTTGAGATTATGCATATATAACCAAAATAAAATCAAAAGAGGATAAAGGATACATTACATTTTAAATGTGGCTTGATGTCAATTATCAATTTGAAGCTTTTATCTCTTCTTCAAAGTAATCTCCTTCATCTTTGGATTCTCCATTTTAAGTGCTAGGTGAAGGAGTTACTATCTTGAAATTTAAGCTTTCTTTGATGCCCATTTTCTTTTAGGTCTATGGGTGTTAGGAAAAAGATTTTCATCATTCTGCCTTGCATAGCATAAGTATGCCTTATGGGCAAAAGCATTGCCATATGAATGCACTTTGAAGCCCATAGATGGAGAGGTCATGAGATGACTTCCTAACAAGTTAGGACTTAGGAATAGGAGGGAGATGCACATTCTTATTAGGCATTGGGCTTGAAGACTTATAAATAAAGGCATGTTTAGCCTTAGGCCTTTGTTCATATGAGTATGAGCATTTTTACTTATTCACATATGTCCTAAATGATGAGAGAGAGAGAGTTTTACCTTTGAAGGAAGCTTTCACAAATTTAGTCTTTAAGATGGAGGTTTTAGAGTAATTAAAGCCTAATCCATGTTTATTCTTTGAAGTCTTTTGGGAGCTCAAAATTAGATCCAATTGTTCATTTCCTTTAGTGAAAGTGGTAGGAGAGTCTTTAAACTTAAAACCTCCTTTTTAGGTATCTTATTTTGAGAAGATAGAATTTTATAAATTTTTTTCTCATTAAGTACATCTTTATTTTCCATTTTCAAAGTATCAAAACTATTTTTTAATTACACCAATTCCATTTTTAAATTTTGTTTCTTTTGAAACTTTTATCAAGATTTTTATTGGTGGATTTTAGAGCCATCATTAGATTTTCAATAGTAAACTTTTTTTAAGCTCTTACTGATTAACATATAAATCACTATATGAAGGATTTAGTTGTACGACAAATGGAGAGCTTTCTTCAATTGCTATCAAGTATCAATTAGCTTTCTCCTTTATTGTTGTTTTCAACTTTTCTTTAGATTGACTTGACTCGAAGAAGCTTGAGTAATCCCAAGTGGCTTTATACGCCTTCTTCTTTTTCTTCCTTTTTTTTTTTTTTTTTTAGATTTGGTCTTGAGATAATTAATTTTGACATGATTTAACTTCCCACATCTATAGCATTCAATTTGCTCAATCTTTCCTTTGTCTTTGCTTTGTGATATCTTCTTTACCATCCTTCAAAATTGATCCATTATAAAAGCCATATCCTCATCATTCATTTCTTCATTATCAGAGCTTAAAAGTTAGAAGTTACCTTGAGTGTAACTCTTGATTTCTTCTACTTGATTCCTCTAATGGAGATGGAGCTTATTTAGTTAGATCCATCTCATTATGCTTTCTCTAGTCTAAATATAAAAAGCAATACAAAAAGGTTACACAAATAAAGGATAAGTTTTAAAGGCTTTATCAAGATTTTCTTCATGTCTTCTAATCTTCAAAAAAGGGTCCTTTTATATGAAAACTTAAAAAAGTAGTTGGTGGAGATAGATGGAATACTTTGGCAACTTTTAGAAAAAAATAGTAATTATGCTTTTCAATTCCATTGAATTCTCTCCACAGTTATTGAATTTCCAACTTTTTGAATGCCTGTTGATCCTTTATAATGTTAGTTAGATCATTAAATATGCTCCATTAAACTTTTTCCATGGTTGTTGGAAAATCTATCCACCATGTTAGCTTACACAGATTAGTTAAGGTGCTTTCCAAAGGATTTTTAAATGCCTGTTGAATTTCTTCAATGTCTATTGATTTAATGCTTATTGCGATCATCTCCATTGTTATTGAATTTCCAACATTTATGATAGAAGAAAATGAGGATGACTTCACTCATACTCATTATTCAACTTGAATGCTTATTTTTCTTCCTCACCTATTAATTTTCCTCCATGACCATTAGAGTTTAGTCTTCTCTTTCTCTTCTCATTTTTGCCTTGCAGCAAATGCCTTTAGCATGCTTAAGTCCTATCATCTTGAAATGCATTACCTCCATCTTTAAAAGCATATGAAGGGTCAAACAAATGTCTATATACTTAAGTAGGCAATTTTTCAAGCATCCTTCCCTTATGGATCACAACATTATCTTTGAGGTGTGCCTTTATCTTCTTTTTTAGGAGTTAACCCTTTAACAAAGTCTATAAGCACAAACACTTAATCATAAGGCTAGAACTTCTCTTGGTCTTAAGATCATCCAAATCAACTATACAATGCTCTAGAATTTGAGACAAATATCTTAACATGCTAGAGCACCCTTGGAGTTAACATTACAAATATAAGATATAAGTGTTACGCTCATTTTACCACTTATAAAGAATAAACTCTTTATAAATGCTTATTTTCTCTTTTTAAAAGTTAGGTTAATATTCCTAAGATTATATTAGGTATCCCTATGTAGCCTATGGCCCATTTGAAAGGTTATAAACTCCTTAAATATAAAATTAGTCATTACTAGCTATTTTTAGCAAAAACTAGTTGTTGCAATCATGTCATGACCATTGAAAATGTTCAACAAGCATTCGAGTGGCTTAGTTTTACACACAATTGATAGACTACTCTACATTGAAGTTGATTTTCCATAAACACCTCTCACTAAAATGATCATAAATTTTGCTACAGATTTCTAAATTGAGAACTATTTATTTTACTAAAAACTAAACTTAAAGAGCTTTCTTTCCATATATGGCTCACCATTTTACTCTTTAAGGATGGATTTCCCAAGTGTTTTGAAGTTAACCTATCTATATAATAACTTCTATTTTCGCATAACCTTTCTCCATTAGTATCTTCATAACTTTTAAATGTAAAGAAAGGCTAGAATAAGGGATTAAACTTGAGTAATAATGTATAAAAAGACTCATAATAGGATTTACATAGTGTATTCTTTAACATTATAACATTAAAATGTTATTTACTATATTCCATCTATAATCATTTAATCATAAAATAAGTACAACTTAAATATATAAGATGACAATAAAAGAAAACAATATGGTGACACAATTGAGGAAATAAAACTTTTTAAACTAAATTCTAATATGGCTTGAACTTTATACACCAATATCTTGTAAAACAATTGTATTATGGTGGGATGAGTTTGAAAGAACTCAATTAATAGTGATAATTTATTATACTAACATTATCATACACATTCATATGCTCACATGCCATTTCATAATCATTTATTTATTTGCATTTCTATCATAACTATAAGCATTTTTTTTCTCATCCATTTAGGCGATCAATATTCAATAATGATTTCTTACAAAATAGCTCATAGTTCTTCAGTTTTGATCCTTTAAATATGGAAGAATTACCTTTGTTTAAGCTTATGAGGATGTCTTGAGGTGTTTGGAAAGACTATAAACTTTGTGGAGGTTGATTGAAGCATTAAAGGTTCTATGCTTATATTGGACAAACTTTTAGGTAGGTAAAATAACTTTTATTTTTGCCCACCCCTCGATATTTTTGTAAGCATAGTGCTAGCCTATATCACTTTAGCAACAATTGAATCTAAGTAAGTGTTTATGCTTTTAAATTGGGTAGCAAATACAATTTAGTGCACAAACAAAATCTACACTTACTAACTCAAAGTTAATTACAAATTCTCACAAAACTCACTCTACTCAAAATCAAGGAATAAAACTAAAATAATTGTTAGAAAAACTAGCTAATACATAGTGAACAAGTCATTCGTGATATTGAACTTTTCGAGGCTGCTAGGCTATTTAGCTTCTTTGATTGGATTTCTTTATTTTTCTTCATATTGAGTAAGTTGTTCAACTAGGCTAGGTCATTATATTCGTTTGTTTGTATTTTTCCTTTTTTTTCACATTGAACGAGGTCGTTTATTTAGGTTGTTCAACTTAGTCTACTTTTCTTGGTAAGCTTTTCTTATACTTTGCATGGTTGTTCCATTTCTTAAATAGGTGTTCCATATATGCACAAACCACTCATAGGCTTGTTCACTAGGCTAGTCATGTAATTCATAGATAATTCCACCATGATTTGAGTAATTCGTTGTATCCCATTCTCTTAGATGTTATGCTTCCATCTTTAAAAGCATCCTAAAGGTCAAAACTTCCCTAGATTAGATATGCCCTCTTACTTATTGAACCTTTTAGGTCTAATTCTTATATTGATGATTGTAAACAAATGATTAATTATCTAACTGTTGTAACCTGCGTTTAGAATGTGTTAGAGCTAGGTGTTTGGGAGGCCTAATGTCCCCTAAACATTTAACAAGCTTAATAATTTATATTCATTCCATAACAACATTCATCTCAATTATATAAATTATCTATAATATATGGAGGACTGATCATAAGTCTATACTTGTTCTCAAATATTTAAACATCATAATTATATTATGCATAGATTTTAAAATTTATATTACATTAATTGGATAAGGGTTAATGTACGATAAAATACAGATACAAGCCTGCTACTTAGTACTATCTATTAGGAAGACATACATATCCATCAATCTTTATACAATATGACTACTTTATATATACAAGTGTACATCCTAAAAAAAGACTCACAATATAAGCAAGATCCTAGTCCTTATCTTGACCCTCTTACATAGAACTTGTAATAGTCAAATAGTGAGTGTGAGCTTTTTATACTCGGTGAGGAGATACCCGTACCTCTTAAAAAAATATCATACATCAAAATATTGTACATATATAAGTAATCAATGTAAGTCATTAAAAACCTTTTATTCACATGAGCACATATCATATAAGTAATCAAGGTAACTCAGTCCATGGGGAAACGACACTTAAGGCATTATGGAAGACTTTATCTCCTTATAAGTCAATCCTTGCTCCAGGGGAAGGGGGTTCCTCACCTATCATATTAGCATTTCATCTCTTGTGAAGGAGTTGTCTCACTAGCCACACCTTTCTCTTACACCTGGGAGTGCCTTCACCTATTGTGTCATCCATGATTCCTTTCATTTAACATTATAATCATATCACATCATCAATCCAAACACAACTAGCCATGTATTAATGAAATCCCTGCATCATTCTTAGGATTACTAACATAAATATTTGCTTTCACACATCATCATCATCAATGCATATGGCAATAAACATGTATTCTTAATACACATACAAATACACACACACACACAAACATTAAACATTGATTTAATTGAAACATAAACTTATATGATGCATGAATGCATAGCTTGAAAATATAAGTTTACTTAAGGAGGTGTAGGTATTTACTCACCTCAAGCTAAATCTCTTTTCCCATAATACATAAATTCTACTTGCTTTTATCAATATCACAATCTCTAGCAGCACCTAGTAATTACACACACACACACACACACACACACACACACACACACACACACACACACATATATATATATATATATCCATCAAACTAAATTGCATAAGGAATAACTTAACATTCATCACCACATTAATACTATATTTACCCTAACTAGGTAAAGGACACTTCTTCTATTCATGTATATGACACTAATCATACATCTAGAATATCAAACAATATCAAAGAAACTTAATTAACACTAATACTCCTTTAGAACATAAGTCATTTACATGAAGGCATTTATAGAATGCATTAAGACATAAATATTACTTTTAGTTTAACCAAGGTGTAAAACATCATTTAAGCTAAATTTTCTTATTAAACATAAGGATAAGCATACTAATTAACATCTAAATGATCAATAGCCTTCAAGAATCAAGAAAAATAACCCATGTGATGCAAGTCCTTTTAAGCCTTCAATTAAAGACAACATTGTCTTTCACATCATTGTAGCACCAAACTTCATCTCCTCCATCATAACATAGTCTAAAAATACCATAGACCTAGCTATTTAATCATAAAACATGCATATAAGTAATATGGTAGATGGTAACTTTCTTGCAAAATGAGGAGGAAACCACCAACTAAGCTTGGAAGGACGAAGAAAAGTTTTAAACAACCTTGATTCTCCTAGCTTAGTTTGGTAACCATGGATGGATGAGAAGTTTTGGTGTGTTTAGGGCATCTAAAAATAAAGGAAAATGGTGTTTAAGTCATGTATAGGCAGTAAGTAGATGAGTAAGGTGATTTAAGATGGTAAAATGACCATTTTGTGCATTCTAATTCATGTTTCGCTGATAGCACTTTTAGCTGTCAAACTTAATGTTCGACTGACAAAAGTCACCTTTCTTAGCCAAGCATTATCACTTGCACATTCTACTTTGATGGCTAAAAGTTCATGCCTAACAAAGACAAGAAGTTGAAAGTGTTTCCTAAAATGCATCTTTTACACCATAACACTTATGGAAGCTTTGCTTCCAACCCTTTCTTCCTTCTTCCAAGACACTTTAAGCATTACCTTTGGGAATCTAAAACACATTATTATCATGTCATTAAAAAGCAAATTAAGCAAACATCAAACAAATATAAGGAATAACATTAAGATAATACAACTATATACTAAACCTTATATCAAAATAGTTTAAACTATACACCAAACCTCACACTAACCTTGTATAAGTGTGTTAAGTTTGATCATACAGGCTGCTCATTTAGTATCAAGAATGTTTAAGCAAAATTAGTTAGTAAATTTAAAGTCTTAGAGTTGAGAAAAAGAGTTTAGATAAGATAACAACCATTGTAGAGTTAGCATGGGTGTTAAGGTAGATCAATAAGCATCCAAGGAATTTGATAATGGTTAAGAAAGCCTAGTGGAAGTAGCTAAAATAGTCTATAAGCCCCAATTATGGTTGACAAATTAACTAATGACTATTTGTTTGCCCTAGGCTCTAAGAAGAGGAAGGGGGGGGGGGGGGGGAGGTTGAATTGGTGTATAAAAATTAAAATTGGAAAAAGAGAAGAGAAATGAGTGGGAAAGAAACACACAATTTATAGTGTTCGAGTATAAACAACCTTATGTCCATTCCCCAATCCTTAGAAATTGGGTGTTCTACTATCTTTCAAAGGTATTTCAAGCTTACACCAAACTTTCACACTTGTGTTTTGAAGGCTCATACAATAACATATACACTTGTGTTTTGAGGCTTACACAATAACCTTTACACTTGTGTTTTAACAGGCTCACATAACAACCTCTTATATTGTTTTGATAGGCTCACACTATAACCTATTACAATTGGTGTTTATGCTTACACCAAATAATGACTTAAAGAATAAAAAAGAGTTAGTAGGAAAATTGCAAGAGTTTGGGTACAAAGTTATCAATTCTCTTACATTTACATATGTTTGGTGAGGTATTTATAGCCTCTACCCACCAAAGAGACGTTGCAATAAAACTGGTATGAAATCATCAAAGTGTGCTAAACAGATTTTCGCATTAAATGCTTGATAGTCTGGATTCGCGGTCACTACTACTCATTCACGGTTGCGAATTCCAAATTCCATAAGGAAAACCCTGTTTGTATCTAACGGCTAGTCCATGTGGCAGCTTCTAATTAGTTCACCAAGAAAATATAGTCGTTGCCTTTCACCTGCTCTCAAAAGTAGCGGTCGCAATTCATCTTACGCGACTTTGGATGCAAATTCATCTGCCAAAAGTGTTCATCTTCTTTTTTTGAGTTCACGGTCGCTACCAACAAGTTCCCATCACGATTTTTAACTTTTAACAGTTACCTGCGACACTTTTCAAGCTGTGATTGTGGACTTGATTACATCTTGAGTTACTTTGAAATTCGCGGTAGCGACTGAGGTAAGCTTTATACTGCGAATTCATTTGTCACTTTTGGAATTCTTCTTTTGGATGAGTCGCGGTCGAGAATGACTCCACGATTTTGTTTGTCTGTGTTTCTAGCAAGACTTCTCATGGATCGTGGTTGTGAATCTTAGATTACGATCGTGATTTAGAAGTCACTTTACATTTTTTGAAGACTAAGATCTCTATCTAACTTCTAACTTAAAGACTAACAAATAACTGTAAAGCAACACTAAATTGAAACATTAGAATTGATTAATCCCCTTTGTCAAGATCAAACGAGGTCCAAGACTTAGGGTTAACTACCTTAGTCCAACAATCTCCCCCTTTTTGATTTTGACAACTTAGATTGATCCTAAAGTGAAAATGATATAGAAAAGTGAAATTGGATTGTAATATGATTCAATGAATGCTTATGACAAAATTTGCTAAGTATATCATTCATTCAGTCAAAGGTGAATTTGATAAAAATAATAAGTATGTTGCTCCCCTTCAACTTATGTTATAGTTTTTCAAGTTATTATTTTCATGGTTTCTTAAAATTACTATTTTCTCCCTTTCACAATCTCTCCCCTTTTGGTAAGATTAAAAAAAGGGTTCATAAGGGAAAAAAGAGATTCATGCATAAGTATTCATAAGGAGCAAACATAATACAATGGATAAAAGAATAACATCAATCACATAAGATAACAATGTTTGCAAAGAAACAAGTTTTATATATTCATAACTGTGGGATCACAATATTTGTTAAAAAAAACATAAGGAAAGAGAGAAATAAATACAAAAGATCCCTAATCTAGAGTATGAAGAATCATCTCCGGAAGATGGTGTCTCTAGTGCTTATTGTGCTCCCTCCACTTCGTCTTAATCCTCAACATCGTCTTCATTGCCCACCCCATCTTGCGTATCTTTGAATTCGGTGAAGTCTGAAAGATGGTAAGGAGGAACTTCTAGTTTCTCTTGGAGATCCACCATATCACTATGAAGATGTGAAAAGAAGAAGAACCTTCTCTTCATCATCCTCATTAGCTTGTCTAACTTGCGATCAATGGTGGCAAGAGACAACTTTATCTTGATTTTTGGTTGAGAAGGAGGGACTTGAATGTTGCCTTCTTCAATTTGAAGTCTCTTTCGCTTGGAAGCTTGAGAGGTTTCCATCTTCTTCGCTCCTATTGCACTAATGGTATAGATGTATGTGTCCGGATGTATGGCCTTGACATTTATAAGATAGGTTAGGTCTAGGAAGTTTTGAGAGGGAAGGAGCTTCTTAGTGAGGAATTTCTTTTTCTCCTCATCAAGTGCTCCAATAAAATGGTAGATGACTATTATGTAAGAGGGCAAGAGAAACTAGCTTTTGGGTTTCGTACTCATGTGGATCAATTGATCCATAAGGTAACAACCAGTTTGGATGGGTTGGTTTTGATAAGGTAAAACAAAAATGCCAAGTGTTTTTGGGAAACCTTCTCATTACCATCACCTTTTGCATTGATAGAGAAGGTGATGATGCGATGAAGGATCCACAGAGGTAGGGTTTTGATGTGTTTGGATAAGGAGGAATAGGGGTCGTGTTTGGTTTTGATGGAAATCTCTGACCAAAATTTAGAGTAAATAACGTCAACTGCGAAGATGATAAAGGGGATGTGTTCTCCGACTTGCAGGTTAAAAAGGGAGGATAATTGGTCGAATGTAATGTAGAAGGGGTCGCCAAAGGCCTGGAACACTAACTTGTATTGGCCGGCTCTCAAATCGGATTTTCAGCTTAATTGCACGGTGTATATAAATTCGCGTATAACTTCTTCGTATCTGGGTTCATCTCAGAAGATGAATTCGTTCCATCCCAAATTGGAGAGAAAAGCTCTAATCTCTGCATTGATGCCTAAAGTCTCTAGCATGAATGTCGATGGAATCTTGTTTGGGAGAATCACTTTGGAGGAGTTTGCCTTGAATCTTTCTTTTACTTCCTTAGTGATTCCCTTCATGAGATGGAGGGCAGGAGGTGTAGAGGGTTGAGCCACTGCCTTGCCCTTGTTAGCCTTGGAGAATTTCTTGGGAGTCGTAGCAAGAGAGGAAGAGGGCTTGAGAGATTTTTAGAGAGAGAAAGAGTGTTTGGTAGTGAAATGATGAAAACACTGTTGAATGGGGGTATTTATAGGCTTGAAGGGGTGTAAAAACGGTCATAAATGGCTAGAAATGGATTAAATGAAGAGAGGAAATTGTTGGCAATCAAATCACTTAATTGCCTAAGCAGTTACTCTAATTTGCATCCGTGAATTCAAAAGTCATGACTGTGAATTCTAGGATATGTGAGTAACGGACAAATTTTCCTCGGAAAAAGGTGCGTTAATAGTCATATTTTTAAAAAACTGACCAAAATTTGAGGTGGAACTCAAATTTCGCGATCGCGAATTGACATTTGATAGTCGGGTGAGATTGACTTGTAATTCGCAAATGTGAATAATGAATATCGACCGCAAATTATGAGTCAACAAGGATATGAATGAAAAAATTTTGAAAACATGTGATTCACTAGAAATAAATAATTAAACTGTTCATAAAATCATCATTCATGCATAACACACATAACAATCAATCATAAGATCAAAATTTTCACTTCAGGTAGCTTCCATCAATCATTCCCAATTCTCTCTTAATGAAGTTATCATTTCTTCATTTAGAGGTTTAGTGAAAATATCTGCAAGTTGATGATTTGTGTCAGTAAATTCTAACACAACATCACCCTTTTGCACATGATCTCTAAGAAAACGATGACTAATATCTCTATGCTTACTCCTAGAGTGTTGGATGAGATTCTTAGAGAGATTAATTACATTTGTGTTATCACATTTAATGGGAATATGATTAACTACTTTGCCAAAATCCTTCAATTTTTGTTTCATCCAAAGAACTTGGGTGCAACAACAACTCGCTGCCACATACTCGGCTTCCGTGGTGGATAAGGCAACCAATACTTGCTTTTTACTAAACCATGGAACTAGGCATTCACCTATGAATTGGCAAGTCCTGAAAGTGCTTTTTCTATCTAACAAGCTACTCGCATAATCCACATTCGAATACCCTATGAGACTAAATGAAGAATCCCTAGGATACCATAACCCTAAGTGTACTGTGCCATACAAATACTTAAAGATCCTTTTAACAACATCAAATGAAATTCTCTAGGAGAGGATTGGAACCTAGCACACATGCTAACACTAAACATGATATCCAGTTTAGAAGCAGTAAGATAAAGTAGAGATCCGATCATACCTCGATATCTTTTTTCATCTACTTCTTTATCCAGTTCATCCTTATCTAATTTGATGGTACTACTTATTGGAGTTTTAGCTACTTTGCAACCATCCATTTCAAATTTCTTTAGCATTTCCTTTGTATACTTGGCTTGGTTGATGAACTTCCCTTCCTTGGATTGCTTGATTTGTAGATCGAGAAAGAATTTGAGCTTTCCCATCATGCACATTTCAAATTCTCTAGTCATACACTTAGCAAAATCCTCACAAAGAGATTCATTAGTAGCACAAAAAATAATATTATCAATATAGATTTGAACGATTAATGTATCATGCTTATGTTTTTTGACAAAAAGTGTGGTGTCCACCTTTCTTTTCTCAAAATCATTTTTCAAAAGAAATAAACTAAGCCTTTCATACCAAGCTTTTAAAGCTTGTTTCAATCCATATAAGGCTTTGTTTAATTTAAAAACATGGTTTGGAAAATAATGAGACTCAAAACCAGGAGGTTGTTCAACATAAACTTCCTTTTCTATGATGCCATTTAACAAAACACTCTTTACATCCATTTGAAAAAGTTTAAAATTCATATGACATGCAAATGCTAAGAGAATCCTAATGGCCTCTAATCTTGTAACGGGGGCAAAGGTCTCATCATAATCTATTCCTTCCTCTTGGTTGCATCCTTTAACAACTAATCTAGCTTTATTTCTTGTGATGAAACCTTGCTCATCTAACTTGTTTCTAAATACCCACTTACAACCTATAATTGGGTGTTCTTTAGGCCTAAGGACAAGTTCCCATACCTTGTTTCTCTCAAATTGATTGAGTTCTTCTTGCATAGCAAGTACCCAACTCTCATCATCAAGAGCCTCGTCAATTGACTTTAGCTTAAGTTAAGAAACAAATGCAAGATTATTATCTAAAAGTTGAGATCTAGTACTTACACCCTTAGAAGTATCACCAATGATTAAGTCATTGGGGTGATACTTGGAGAATCTCTAATCTTTGGGTATATCTTATTTTAGTTCATTTTCTTATTGATGTTGATGTTGGTCTTCATCTACTCTTGATGAATCACCTTCTTCCTTTTCTTTATCAACTCTTCTTATAGAATCATCCAATTCTAGCTTTTCAAGATCACCTATAAGATCATGAACAAAAATACCTTTCCCAAGATCAAGTTTACTAGATTCATTAAAAACAATATTCATAGATTATTTAACTACCACTGTACTTTTGTTAAAGATTCTATATGATTTACTTGTGGTGGAATAACCTAAGAAGATTCCTTCATTGGTATTGGAATCAAATTTCCCAAGATTATCCTTGGTGTTCAAAATATAACACTTACATCCAAATACTCTTAGTTATGAAATCTTGGGTTTTCTACCATTCCAAAGCTCATAACAAGTTTTATTGAGAATGGGTCTTTTGAAAACTCTATTTGCAATAAAACATGAGGTATTAATAGCTTCGACCCAAAAGTAATTTGGTAAGGAATACTCATTGAGCATTATTCTAGCCATTTTTACCAAAGTTCTATTTTTCCTCTCTACACCACCATTTTGTTGTGGTGTTCTAGGAGTTGAAAAATTATGAAAAACTCTATTCTTTAAACAATAATTTTCAAGTGACTCATTTTGAAATTCCTTTCCATGGTCACTTATAATAGAAGATATGAATTAATCTTTTTCATTTTTAACTATTTTTGCTAAACATTTGAAAGCATCAAATGAATCATTCTTATGAGCTAGAAAAGATACCCAAGTGAACCTAGAGTAGTCATCTATAAGGACTAGTGCATAATGTTTTCCACCTAAGCTAGCACTTCTAGTAGGTCCTATCAAGTCCATATGGATAAGTTGAAGTGGTCTAGATGTACTTACAACATTTTTGGCTTTGTGAGAGGCATGGTGTTGCTTCCCTATTTGGCATGGACCACGTCTTGTCTTTGGAGAAGTTTAGTTTGGGAAGTCCTTCCACTAACTTTCCTTTGGATAGGCTTTGAAGAAGATCCATGCTTGCATGCCCAAGCCTTCTATGCCACCACCAAGCTTCATTGCTCAAAGACATAAGACACTTAAAAGATTGGTTAGCCAAATTGTCTAAATCAATTGAGTAGGTATTGCCTTTCCTTTCACCTTTGAAAATAACCTCATCATCCACTAAAGTGGTGACTCGACATTCTCTAGGATCAAAGGTGACCTTATTACCTTTGTTACACAATTGACTTACACTTAACAAATTATGTTGTAAGCCGCTAACTAAAAGAACATTATTAATTAAAGAACATCCATTCTTACTAATGGTTCGAATGCCAATTACCTTACCCTTGGCATTGTTACTAAATGTGACATTTCCACCGTCTTTTTCTTTTAATGCCATGAATAGCTTTCTATTTCCAGTCATGTGCTTGGAACATCCAATATCCACATGCCAATTGCTTGATTTGGTGGTTGCCACATTCCCCTACACAATAATAGTAAGTTACCTTTTCTTAGGTACCCAAGCATACTTGGGTCCTTGGGGGTTAGAAGATGAAAGGTCCTTTAATTTGAGGTGAGCCTTCCTAATATAGCAATGAATATTATTATGTCCAAATCTCATGTAATAATGGCATTGGAGTTTAGACTTAGGAGTCTTTCTCCTTTGCATAAATTTAGAATGAGTAGGAGGCCTTCTCATACCATGGTCATGTGAATGCATACATGAACCTGTATGATGAGTAGAAAATTTTTTATGAGTATGACCATGCTTTTTGTTGTAAATGTAGGCATGGTTAGCTCTTTGAGTCTTGGCTCTAGAGCTTGGGATAGTCTTCCTTTTGCCCTTAGGCTTAGGAGGCTTAGTGCTAGAAGCACTTTCTTCCCAATTACCTCAATGCTAGATGTTTGAGGTTCTGAAGATATAACAAATGTGGTATGAGATGATGAGGAGGCTCCATTGAAGCCTAAACCATGTCTAACTAGAGATGGTCTTTGTGGCACAATCAATGTGTCCAAGGCTTCTTTTCCTCTATGAAACTTAGAGATTGAGCTTTTAAGCTCAATGACTTCTCCTTTAAGAGTGTCATTCTCCTTTCTTAATGAAGCCATTGAAGAAGATGAAATGGAAAATTTTTCTACAGAATTTTTGAGTTCTTTATTAGAAGTCCTCAACTCATTTACAAAATCACTAAGAGTCTTGTATTTATCTTCTAATTTTGAATACCTTTTCTTATAAGTTTTAACTTGTGACTTATACTTGTCACACCTCATGCTTAGAGCCTCTAGAAGCTCTTCATATATCTCATCAAATTTGAAATTAGAATGAGAATGGGAAAAAGTACTAACGTCATTTGTAAAATCTTCTTGTGCCATGAAGCATATGTTGGCAACCTCTCCTTTTTCCTCTTCTTCACTTAAGCTTTCATCCCAAGTGGCTGAAAAATTCTTCTTCTTCTCCTTGTCCCATCTCTTCTTCTTCTTTAATTTGGGACACTCATACTTGATGTGGCCTTGCTTATCACATTCATAACAAGTGACTTCATTGGATTTCTCTCTCGGATTAAGAGCTGTCTTCTTAAAGCCTTTTCTTTCTTTTCTTCTCTTAATCAACTCCTTTGTCCTCTTAGAGAGCATTGCTAGCTCCTCTTCTTCCTTGTCACTTTCTTCATCACTTGAGGTGATCTCTGCCTCCTTCTCTTTTGTTGAAGCTTTAAGAGCCATGGTTTTTCTCTCTATCTTTGGTTTGTCTCCGTGGCCTCTTAGCTTCTTCATTTGTTTATCTTTTTGTAAGGCCAACTCATGAGTTAAGAGTTTGCCTATCAACACATCGATTAGAACCTTTCCAATCTCTGGATTGGACTCTTGTATGCTACAAACTCTAGCACTAAATTTATCTAAAGGAAGAGTTTTAAGGATTTTTGTGTTTACCTCATAGATAGTGAGAGCTCTTCCAAATTTATTCATGTTGGTGATAATGGAAAAGAGCCTATTTGTCATTTCTGTTATGCTCTCATTGTCCTTCATCATGAAGAGTTCCCATTCAGTGACATACATCTCCAAATGCTTGATTTGACTAGAGTTGTGCCTTCATGATAGTTCTCTAGAGTCTTCTAAATGGCATGAGCTGTTTGACAATGTTGCACTCTTCCAATCTCTTCTCTAGAAAGTGAGCTTACAATAATGACCATTGCTCTTTTGTTCTTGCCATTTGATCTCTGGTGAGCTTTAACCTATTCTTCCCTTGGGATTAATTCTTCATTACCATCTACAACTCTGGTGGGTGGCTTCCATTCCTTGATGACCACATCCCAAAGGTCCACCACATCTATGTCAAGATAGATCTCCATCCTATACTTCTAATGAAGGTTTGATTGTGAAATGAGGGAATTCACATCTAGTCTACATGGTAGCTTCTGATTAGTTCACTAGGAAAATATAGTCGTTGCCTTTCACCTACTCTCAAAAGTAGCGATCGCGATTTATCTTGTACAGGACGTGACTTTGGATGCGAATTCATTTACCAAAAGTGTTCATCTTCTTCTTTTGAGTTCACGGTCGCTACCAATAAGTTTTCATCATGATTTTTGACTTCTATTGGTTACCTGGGACACTTGTCAAGCTGTGATTGTGGACTTGATTACATCTTGAGTTACTTCAAAATTCACGATCGCGACTGAGGCAAGCTTTACACTGTGAATTCATCTGTTACTTTTGGAGTTCTTTTTTTAGATAAGTTGCGATCGAGAATGACTCCGCGATTTCCTCTGTCTGAGTTTCTAGCCAGTCTTCTCATGGATCGCGATCACGAATCTTAGATTGCGATTGCGATTTAGAAGTCACTTTACATTCTTTGAAGACTAAGATCTCTATCCAACTTCTAACTTAAAGACTAACAAAAAACTGCAAAACAATACTAAATTGAAACATTAGAATTGATCAATCCCCTTTGTCAAGATCAAAAGAGGTCTATTACTTAGGGTTAACTACCCTAGTCCAATACTATTAAATAAAGAAACAAACATTAAAGATCAACCAACGATGATTGAAAAGGCTCAACAAAATTTCTCAACTCTTATGAATGTCTCAATGATCATTAAGGAAGCTACTAATGGGTATTTAGATGAAATCAATAAGCATAGGCAAAATCCAATGAGAATTTAAACTCTTCCTTGCACTTTAATGACTAAAGCTAGAGAGCTCTATGATGATTAGGATTCCAATGGAGCATTAAATGCCTCAATGATCATTGAGAATTCATAAGGAAAATGCTGATTTAGCTAAGCTTAAAAAATTGAAGCCAACAATTATTGAAAGGATCACAATGAGCATAGGTATAATTAAAAAGCATTTTATGGACTCAATAGTGATGGTTAAAAACAGAGGTATGACACACAATGTTCATTGAAGAAAGATTGATTAGGCATTGAATTTTCAATGACTATTAAATCTCACTAGTGACTATTGATAAGGGCTCTAATGGCTATATTGATAGTTTGATAGCTTTTTGCTTTACTACTACTAGCTAGTTTTCTTTTTCCACCTATATAAGGATTAAAAGCTTGAAATTACAAATCAAAGAATTTGAAAGAGCTAGAACAAGCATATTCAAAGTCATGATTGATCCAAAGAGTCTTAAAATTTAGTTGTTTGAACTAAATTCTTCTTTAAGTGTTTATAAGAGTTATTATTTGAAAAGAGAAGATGATTATCTTTACTACTTAGCAATATCAATTTCCAACTCAAATAAGTAAATTAAAGAAGTACCATATCATTTGAAAAAGGATTTCAGTGTGCAAGTATTCTTTCTTTTTAGTTGTAACTCTTACATGAGGAAAACTCTTGGGTTGGAGATATAACCTTAAAAATCATTTCTTTATGAAAGGTTTAAGATAGTACCAACAAACCATCTTAGGTTAAGGCTTGAATAGTGCTAGTAAACTATTTGTGAAAGGCCTTTAGGTGGAGCTTGAAAATTCACCTAGTGAAAGCTTAAGTGGTGCTTATGTAAATTCACTTAGTGCATATTGGGATAATAAGTGGTATTGGAGCTAGTCTCTTTATTCAAAGCTTTAGTGTAAAGAGCAAAGATCAATGGTAAATATAAGATTAAATGTTAGAGAATCCATCTTCACACCTTAATATTTTGATGGCTAAAATTATCCCTTGGAATAAAAGAATAGAAATTTATCTAGATGGTTGAATTGATTTATAGGATGCTACAAAAGAAGATATAAAGATTCCTACAAATGTTATGAGGGGTGAAAGAATTCCCAAAGCCAAAAGTGAATGGAATAATGAAGAAAAGGAGCAACATTTTGTGGGAATGATAGTTATACACATTTTGAGAAGCTTTCTTAACAAAACCTCAAAATGTCACTTAGCTAAAGATATATAGGATACTCTGGAGAAAATATACTTAAAGGAAACAACTAAAAAAGAAGAAACTATGGATATTACTTAAAAATAACTTCAAAACATCTTTAAAATTAGTAAAGATGTAAAAAGTTTAAATCCATTTTAGGATTACTACTACTATATGGCTATGAAAGAAGATGAGAATAATGAAAATTCTAGAAATAAAAGTATAAGCACTAGATTTTCGGTCAGTAGGATGTAAGTCTATTGATGAGAAAGTACTTGAATTCTTCCCCTAAGAATAAGGAAAATAATGCCTAAGAAAGTGGTAAAAGCTTAGAAGAAGTCTTGAATCAAACCCATATTTCAATTAATCAAACCTTAAGAGCCTTTAAGGGAATGGAATATATGTTTGTATAGCTAACTTAGTTGGCTATACAACTAACTAAAGAGGCTTGTACAAACCTCTAAAGGGCAATATAAATAACCTCAAAAGTCCAGTAGCAAAAACCTTCTAGAATAGCAAGCCATCATGTCTAAAAGGGTTGTATAACCAACTCTAAGGCTACACAAACAACACTAAGGTTGTACTTGCAACTTTTAGACCCTAATCTCTAAAATTTTCCTTGTCCTTAATAGAAAAGAGTGTGAGATGAGGTGGGAAATTAGATGCAATTATACCTATCATACTTTATCAATACCCCTTTCATTAAAACGAGAAAGGAGACACATTTTTTTCCCATAAAACTCTACTAAAATTATCTCTTAACCATAAAAAAAGCCTAGCTATACAGAAACCACAAACTCCCAAACTCTCACATAAAGAATTTAAGGTATTTTATGTTTTCCACTATTCATAGAATCAATTGCACTAATATTTGGAGAAACATATCAATACCAAAGTGTCCTTGAGTGTAGGGCATCCAAGAACTCTTCCCCCTACCCATCTTTAAATCCTTCCCCTTCTTCTTTCCTTCCTTTTAATTTCATGTTAGAGTAGGGCCAGTGGAATGTATAGATAGAATATGGTCTGCATAGACTATTGGGAGGTCTATATAAACCATTGCTTAGTCTATATAACCTTTTATTATTGCTCATAACTACTATTCATGACATTTTATCCTTTATTTGTTTCTTTAGTTTTCCTATGGCTTTGTGACCCTTTTCTACTAGGAATAAGGTAGGTAATAATAACCTATGACCATTTATTCCTTATTCTTAAGGCTATAGTTACCAAGAATGTTTGATTTAGCTTGTTCTTCATATGTAATCATGTAAGGGGTAGGTTTGTAACCCTCTATGGTCCCTTGATATTATATGAATGATTAAAGTGTTTACCTACTCCCTTTATAACTCTTTTTATCTAACACCTTTGGGAGAGTCCAAGTTAGCCTATACACAACTCACTTGGCTCTTTCCCTCTTTTAAGAGAATTTAGTGACAAATTCATAGCAAATGGGACAAGATATACATTTCTAGGATCCCTATTTGCTTTATTTTGCATGTTATTCTTTAGTTTAGCTTTAATCTTTTGGCATTTTAGATGTCTCTTCACCTTACTTAGCATCTTAGCATTATCCATGGTTAGATGCTCCTTATATTGTCCTTAACATAATATATCATTTTAGAGTAAGTTGTTGAAGATCTTAGGAACCAATGACCCTTTATTTTGGCCTTTATAACATGCTTTAATGCTTATTGCTTTAGTTTTCATGTTTATCATATTATGCCTTATGTATTGGTGCCATTATATGTCATCATCATATGTTATGCTTTATCCTACATTCTATGTGCTAAATGATGAATATGGATAATATTGTAGGACTTCTAATTAACCCTTAAAATGATGAATGACATTGAGGATTATGGGTTAATGGATTAGGACCTCAAATGATAAGGATGAGGTAGTATGCTCCCTTTTTAATTACTTATAGTAGACTTAGGGGTTTTCTTCATATTTTAATAATGTTTTGAGGAATAATATGTACATCTTTTAGCAAGTTAGAGGGGGCCAATTAATGTATTCTTTATATTTATTTAAGTTACTTACGTGATGATTCCTATTTATGCTTATATATGTACCCTTACCTTTGGTGATTGATTGTAAACATTTGAATGTTGTGAATGATTGACAATGTGCTAGATGAATGTTTTAAGACTACCTAATATAGAATAATTAATTAATAAAGCTAAAATTATAATTATGAACCAAAGATACCTAATGGCTAGATCTAAAATCTAGGCGATTTGAGGGATGCCTAACCTCTTCCCATATCATACGTAATTCACGAACTCAATCTCTGATAGAGTGAAGGTGATTTGTGCTTTATAGATTGACCTACAAGGCTTAGAATCCATCTTTCCTAGAATTTTATCTTGACCAAAGTTCAGTGGCAATTTCATTCAATTTTTAAAGGTAGTATTAAAGTATTGCCTTATATTGGCTGCTTGATTTCCAATAGGGCTTCAAACTATCATAAAGCCTTTTGAGGATCCCTTAATGATCCAAACATATTCTGCAAAATAGGGTTATACTAATGTATGGCCCTCCCATCCTCTTGACCCTCCTAATGGTTGAAAAAAGTTTAAGAGTCATAAGCAATATTCCACTTGTTCAAGCGTGACCATAAAATCAAGGTGCTGATGGAAAGTGAAGAGGAAAATGAGGTAAATCCATTAAAAAAGACTTATATGACCTTATTACTATGCTAAATAAGAGTTGTGACAAGTTAAAGTCATCTTCCTCTACCCTTTAATAGCAAATTAAAGGATTAAAGTATTCTCTTAAGAAATTTGACTCCTATACTAAGAAGGTTGAGTCTCTTAAAACTAAAAATAATAGCCTCAAAAAGAATATTTCAAAATTCTCTAAAGGGAAGGAGGAATTAGACTCTATTCTAAAAGTGCAAAGGAGTCTTTATATAAAACATGGATTAAGATATATAACATTCTCCTCTTATTTGTGAGAGCCAAAGACATTAGGACACCTAGTCCTTTAAATGTTATCAAAACAAAGGCTCCACAAATAGCAAAGACAAATGCCAAGACAAATAGAGGAAAGCAAAAATCCTCTCATAAGAGACTTATTCCCACAAAAGGAAACCATGCATACATGTACCAATCCTATAAGCTAAAAAAGGGAAAATATGTATAGATATCATGCATGCATATGCCTAGATTTTACCAAAATATGACTAAGACTATTTATCATGTGTACTTAGGTAAGGAAGGCAACCCAAAACGGGGGAGAGGATGAATTGTGTGGCAAATAAAAATTGTAAGATGAGAATGATAAGGGAAAAACAACCACATAAATTTATAGTGGTTTGACAATATACCTACATCCATTCCTTAAGCAATCACTTAGGCCTTTTTACTTTTTTTTTTTTAATCTAGACTTAAGAATAACCTTTCCTTTTGCTGGCTAAGGAAACACCTTTGCATTTTTCTCTTGTAAAGGAATAAGAGGGGCAACCTGGCCGTTAGTATTTTTCGAGGCATAATACCAACCTTAACCACTTAGCAAGAGAGAGATCCTTAGTAAGTGTCTAAGCCTCTTGATAGGCAATAAATATAATTAGTACATAAGGAAAACCTAATCTCACTAACTTGAAGTTAGTTACAAACTCACTAGGCTTTCTTTATACCAAAATACAAAAATCAAAACCAAATAGGTTTGCACAAAGAAACATAAGCTTTTTTATGTTGTTCTTCTTCTTGTCCAATCTTCAAATAAGGATCCTTTAATATGAAAATCCCTCAAACTAACTAGTATAAATGGAACAATTATACTTATCAATGCCCTTGAATCATTCCCATAGTTATTAAATTTTCTACGATCAAATCTATTACCTGTTAAACTTTTGCCATTCTGATTGAGATCTTCATAGATATCATATTAGGCTTTTCCTATGGTCATTTAATTTCCTCCATGATTATTGGTAGGCCAACCACCATCATTATCTTACACAAATCCATTTGGATACTTTTTGAAGGATTTCTCAATGCCTGTTGAATTGTTTTAATGCCTATTAGAATTTCTCAATGCCTTTATGATCCTCTTCATGATCATTTGAGACTTGTTTATCAATAACAACAAGCAATTAGGAAGACTTCACCTATGATTGTTGTCTTCCTTTGATGTTTATTATTTTCATTCCTCATTTAATGATTTTCCTCCATGATCATTTGAGCTTTTGTCTTTTTCTTCTCATTTCTATCCATGTGCTAAATGGCTTTAGTGTTCCTATGTCCTGCCACCTTGAAATACTTGCCTTCATCTTTAAAACCATATTAAGGGGTCAAATAAATGTCCATATGTTTAGGCAATAAATTCTTCAAGCATCCTTCTCTTATGGCTTTAAGATGACTTCTAAAGCATTGTTGTTTGAGGTGTGTCTTTATCTTCTCCTTTAGGTGTTAACACTTTGACAAAAGCTATAAGCACAAACACTTAATAATAAGGTTATAACTTCTCTTAATTTTGAAATCATGCAAAACAACTATACAAAGGAGCAACCTTGGGGCCAATAATCTCTCCCTTTTTGAATGATGACAAAACTAAGATATTTGATGAAATAGAAAAGGCATTTTATTAATATCTTAAAATTCTCTCCCTTTTTGCCATCATGACAAAAAGTGAGTAGAAGAAGGAAACAAATAAAGGATACCAAAACAAATAAATTTATTAATACCAAGTGTTAGATGTAAATCCAAAACTACACATTGATACTTATGTTACTAATTATTAGTTTTAAAAGTCCAAAACTGCAATAATTCAAAAAAATTGTTAAGATAATCCTAAGTAAAAGAAACCAATTATTAAATCAATTCTAAAATAAAGATACTAATTATTAATCAAAGACAAACATTTAACCCAAAAAACTTCCAAACTGTAAAGGTCAATATATACCATTTGTTATAAAAATTTCAAACTATGAAACATTTACAAAACTAGAAGTATCAAAAGATACCAATTGTTATAAAAAAAATTTATAATTATTAAATAATTCCAAAGCTATAAAACCAAAACTATAAAGTAAAACAAAAAAATTTCACCCTTTCTCATTACATAGGTTCACAATTATTCTCACCTTAATTAAATCTACCCTAACCCTTGCGGTTAATAAGGAGATACTCAAATTAAATAAAAAGCACAAAATTTTAGTAAGAAAGAGCATATATGAGTCAAATTAAAGGTTGCATATGCTATGCATTTAGTCCAAATGGAAGTTCATAGTAACTCCCTTTGAAATTATGCATACAAACCCAAATTAAAATACAGAAGGGGTGAAAAGATACATTACTCTTTTAGATATGGCTAATGCCAATTGTTACTTGAAGTTTTAATTCCTTCATCAAAGTAATTTCCTTAACCTTTAGGTGTTCCACTTGAAGTTCTAGTGAAACAGTCCTAATATATAAGTTAAATTGTCTTTGGTACTCATTTTTTTTTAGGTCTATGGGGTTTAGGAATAAGATTCTTATTATTTAGCCTTGCAAGTAAAAGTATGCCTATGGCTGAAATTTCCATAATGAAAGCATTCCCAAATAAATGCTATTCTAAGTCCATTGATAGAAGGTGATGAATTGGCTTATTTGTAGGTTAGGACATAGTAATGAGAGGGATGTGTGCACTCCTATTAGGCCTTTTTCTTGAAGACCTATACATGAAGGCATGGTTAGCCTTAGGCCTTTGTCCATGTGAGTGTAAGCACTTAGTGTTATTCATGTGTGTCTTAGATAAGGACAAGGAAGGAGTTCTAACTTTAAAAGAAGCTTTCACAAATTTGGCCTTTAAGGTGGAAGCTTTTGAGTAATCAAAGCCTAATCAATGTTTATCCCTTGAGGTTTTTTAGGAGCTAAAATCAAATCTAATTTTTCTTTACCTTTTGTAAAAGAGCCAAAAAAGTCTTTCAAACTTAAAATTGCCTTTTTAATACTATCATTTTTAGAAGAGATAATTTTATAAAATTTATTCTCTTTGAGAAAAGCCTTATTTTCCATTTTCAAAGCATCAAAACTCTTTTCCAATTTCACCAATTTTTTTAGAAGTTTGTTTCTTCTAAAACTTTTATCAAGATCATTATTGATGGATTTTAGGGCTTCCATAAGATTCTTAATAGTAAACATGTTTTGAAAGTATAACTCATTATCATTTAAATTGTTTTATGAAGGATTTAGTCGTACTTTAGATAAAGAGCTTTCCTCTAATGCTATTAAGCATAAATTGCTTTCTCCCTCTTTTTTCTTCTTAGCTCTTCTTTAGATTGGCTTGATTCAGAGAAGCTTGAGCCATCTTAAATGGCTTTTATATGCCTTTACTTTGTCTTCTATATATCCATAACACTTTATTTGCTTAAGCTTTGCCTTGTCTTACTTTTAAGGCATCTTCTTTAGTATCCTCCTGAATTAGTTTTTAATGAGTTCCATTTCCTCATCATCCATTTTTTCATTATCAAACACAAGGATGTAGAGATTGCTTTCAGTATAACTCCTAATTTTCTTTTACTTGATTCCTCTAAAGGAGAAGAAGCTTTTCTATTCAAATTCATCTCATAATCAATGAGATTTCCTAGAAGCTCATCAAGTGGCATGACCTTTAGATCCTTAGAATCTTTGAGTAAAGTGACCTTGCTAAGCCATTCTTTAGGTAAACACCTTATAATTTTCTTCACAAGTTATTCATTGGTGAATGTCTTCCCAAAAGCCTTAATTTCTCTAATTATTTTAATGAAGCAACTTAATTAAGATCTCATATTAAAAAAGTAAGGGTGGTTTTGCTTAATTTTTATCCTCATGTGTAATCTCTAAGGCCTTATAAGTTTCTTTGGTTGTGGTCTTTATCGTCACCTTGTTGTATTCACTTCTAATTATTACATAAAAGAGTATATGGATGGCATTATCATTGTAATTTGCTTTTTCTCTTTTTTAGACATTTCATCAATGTTTTTCTCCATTTGAGTTCAATCAAGACGTGTCTTCATTAGAGCAAATGGATCTTTCTCAATAATTCTCCATAGTTTAATGGATCATAACTTTAAGAAGTAGTACATTTAGTTCTTCCAATATTCATAATTAATTTTATTGAAAAAGGAAGGTCTCACTATTGATTGTCCTTATGGTTTATGTTCATTTTGTGCTATGATTTGATAGTATTCCTCTTGTAATTAAGCTTGAAAAAAAAGGTGAGGCTTTAATACCAATTCTTATAGCTAGGTAAGGAAGACAACCTAAGAAGGAAGGGGTAAGGATAAGGGTGAATTGGGTGTCAAATAAAATTTGTAAGATGAGAATGACAAAGGAAAAATAAACACATAAATTTCACTCACAGAGTAGTCACTTAGGCATTTTTACTTTTCTTTTTCTAGGTTTAAGAATAAACTTTCCTTTTATAGGATGAGGAAGAACCTTTACACTTTTTTCTTTTAGTGAAGGAACAAAAATGACAATCCACTCCTTGGGATTTTTCAAGGCACAATACCATCCTTAGCCACTTAGATAGGGATAGATCCTTAGCTAATGTTTAAGCCTTTTGATTGGCAGCAAATATAATTAGTGTACAAAGAAAATCTACTCTTACTAATTTAAAGCTAATTACACACTCACTTGACTTTCTCTACCTAAAATACAAAAAACAACATCTTACAGGTTTGCATAAAGAAATGTAAGCTTTTTCAAAATGTTCTTGTTCATGCCCAATCATTAAATGAATGTCCTTTTATATGAAAACCCTTTTAACTAGATGATAGAGATAGATGGAGCAATTTTGGTAGCTTTTGAAAAAGTTAGTCATTACTCCTATCAATGCCAATTGAATCATTCCCACTATCATTGAATTTCTAATGGTTGTTGAACTTTTGCCATATTGGTTGAGATCCTCAAATAAGTCCCATTGAACTTTTCCCATGGTTTTTAAATTTCCACCATGGTCATTGGCATGTCCATCCACTTGTTAGTTATGTGCCATTGGCTAATTTTTGTAATGAATATTTTCTTAAAAATGTCATGGTTGCATTTTTATTAAATATCTCTTTTATATTTTGTTTATGACTAAATTATAAATTCCATGAATAGTTGATACTATACAATGTCATCAAGTATGTGACTTGATAGCAAAGCATTTATGTGTAAAAAAAAATTATATTCTACATTCTCCTAAGTCATTCATTATTATTGGGACAATAATGAATAAAGAATAATATGTATTTTGATTGATGGCTGTGTTTTACTAGTCATGGATACATGATATTAAATCAAACACATAGATACATGTTTAATAAATATTGCATTAGACAGACCCAATATGAGAACATGGATAAATTGTCATTAATGATTCTCATACATTAATATTGAATTAATCCTCTAACCTCAAAATCACCATGGATTCCAATATGATGAACTTCATGTTTTGATACGGTCTAACATTATCTTTAATCAGATAATTATATAGATTGATATTAGACATAAAGTAAATTATATAGAGGAATATGAGTGATTGAGAAAGAATTTATCCCTCATGTATTTATGAGAAATATATCTCTGAACTCCTCAATAAGTTAGACTGAAAAGATTGCATGACCATATGAAGATGAATTGATAAAGGGTTATCAATGTTATTGGCCCTAGTGCACCAATAAGGTGGGGAGGGGGGTTGAATTAGTGGTAGATTTGAACTTTTGACTATAGAGGATGCTCACAAAAATGAAAGATTAGAGGAAGAGTAGGAGAAGAATGAACACCAAAGTTTTATAGTGGTTCGGGTATTAACTAACCCTACATCCACTCCCTAATTCACTAATTGGGTGTTTCACTCAATCACTAGTATTTTTCAAGCTCACACTCAACTTAGTATTTAGGCTCACACCAAACAACTAGGCTAACTCTCAAACCTAAACAAAAGTTTTCTAAACAGGGGTTCACTCTCAAGCCAACCCAAGGTGTTTAAAGCTCACACCAAACTATGTACAAAGAAGTAAAGAATTAAAGTTGAGAATTAACTTTGCAAGAGTTTTAGCATAATCAAATGGTTTTCCTCATGCATTCAAGTCCATTTAGTGGTGTATTTATAGACAATAACCACCAAAGAGACATTATAAAGAAATTATGCCTAAATCTCTAAGTTGTGCTAGACATATCTTGCATTAAATGCTCGTCGGATGAAATTCATGGTCGAGATGGAATTTTTGTTGCTAATTTTTAACTGTGCTTAACAGCTAGTCCACGTGGCATGAAACCATTGGTCTCTTCAAAAACTAGTCGTTGGATCTTTCTAACGGATCTTAAAATTTATGGTCGCTACTTCAAATTTGAGGTCGTTAATTTTCTTTAATGCAATGGTCATTGTGAAATCGTCTATCTAACATAGAGATATTGTTTCTGAAATTCACGGTCAATACTAAAATTCATGATCATGACTTTTGGATCGCAATAATTCTTTTTTCAAAATTCGCAGTCGCTAATTTCAAAGGCATATTTTCATACTTGGAGTTTTTTTGCTTATATTCACTTTTATTCAACTCCTAATGAGATGCTATCTTAATATCTACAAAAACAACACTTAAAATTGATATTAAAACCTTTCAATCTATATTGTCAAGATCAAAAGAGAGTCTTGACTTAGGTTTGCACAACCTAGTATAACAATCTCCCTTTTTTTTATTTTGACAATCTAGATTGAATATACAAAGGATAAAAAATCAATTATGCATGCTCCTAAGAGAATGATTGTGATGTGATTCAAATCATAAGTATGACATTGCTCCGCCTCAATCCGTGCTCCCTCTTAGTTATTCTAATAAGATCCTTGTCTTAGCTTATTATAAATGTAGTTCAATTTTATCTCCCTTTTTTTGTATGTTCCTTATTTGTATATTCAATCAATAATCTCTCCCCCTTTGTCAAGATCAAAAAGAGAGGAATAGGAGGGAATAAAAGAGAGAATAGGGAATATGAGATGGAATGTCCACAAGCTTGTCAATTATACAAACTCAAACTAGAATAGCAAACATAAGTAATTTTGCACAATTGATCACAATATGTCACATAAGAAGATAAATGGATGAAACATAAATTGCATGGAAATTTTATGTATAAAAAAACATAAATGCAAAATAATTCAAACATTTAAAGATGCTTGAACATACAAACTAGGGCTAAAAATTTAAGATTTTTCATTTATGACCCTAGTATAGAGTATATGATTTTTTATGATTGATTTGAACATTTGAAATGTAGAAAACCTCGAATGCAAAATGAATTGATTCAACTCATCATACAATCAATCAAATCAAATCAAATAAGTCAATTCATATATATATCAAACAATAAAACTCCCCCTAAAAGTATGCATAAATATATTAAGTTAAAAACATAAGGGATAAGGGATACATTACAAGTTTAGTATCAATGGCTTGATACCAAATTCCCATTTGAAACTTTATCCCTTCTTCATTAGCAATCTCCATTCACCTTTAGATTTTTCATGATGAGAATTTGGTGAATGAGTCCTCATCCTACAATATCAAACACTTTGCTTTCCAAACATACTTGGGTTCTTAGGGGTTAGTCTTGGAAGGGTCTTCCAATTTGAGGTGTGCCTTCCTAATATGGTAAAATACATTGATGTGCCCATATCTCATGCAATAATGACATTGGAGCTTAGACTTGTGAGTCTTTCTCCTATGCACAACCTTAGTATGAGTAGGGGGCCTTCTTATACTTAGGTGGTGAGAATATATGTAAGTGCATGAGTGAGTAGGAGTAGAAGATGATTTTTTGTGTTTGTGTGGTTGAACATGCTTCTTGTTATAAATGTAAGTATAATTTACTCTTTGAGCCTTGGGGGGCCTTTCCTTTGCCCTTAAGCATAGGTGGCTTAGTGCTAGGGGCACCTTTCTTCCCCATGACCTCACTATTTGAAGTTTGAGGTTTTATTACTCTAATGAATGTAGTGAGTGAAGATGTAAATGAAGAGGCTTCATTGAAGCCTAAACCATGCCTAACTAAAAGAGGTCTTTGAGATATAATAAGTGTATCCAAAGCTTCCTTCCCCTTGTGAAATTTAGAGATGGAGTTTCTAAGTTTTATAACTTCATCCTTTAAAGAATCATTTTCCTTTCTCAAGGAGTCAATAGAGGATGAAGACTTAGAAAAATTCTCTAAACATTTTTTGAGTTCTTCATTAGAAGTCCTTAACTCATTTATAAGATCAACTAAGGATTTAAATTCATCCACTAAATTGGAATATTTTTCTCGTAAGTTTTCATTTATGACTCATATTTGTCACATTTTAAAGTGAGAGCTTTTAAAAGCTCATCATCTATATCATCAAATGCATCATAATCATTATAAGAGTGTGGAAAAGTACTTACCTCTTTGGAGGAGTCCTCTTAAGCCATGATGCAAAAGTTTGCTACCTCATCTTCGTCTTTTCATCACTTGAATCATCATCCCAAGTAGCCTTGAGACTCTTCTTCTTTTATTTGTGATGATAAGAAGATGAATTTCTTTGGATTCTTCCTTCTCGTTTTCATCAACTCATTTGTCCTTGATATTTTGGCAAGCTCCTTTTCTTCTTTATCACTTTCATTTGAGTCACTTGAGCTTGAATAATCTTCCTGAGCTTTGAAGGCCAAAGCTTTCTTCTCCTTTTTGTGTCTTTGTCCTTTTAACTTCTTCTTCTTTTCATCTTTCTTGAGAGCTATCTCATGAGTGAGAAGCTTACCAATGAGGGCATCAGTTGGCACTTTCCCAATCTCTGGATTGGACTCTTGAATGTTGTATACTCTTACACCAAATTTATTTAATGGAAGAGATTTAAGGATTTTAGTATTTACCTCATAGTTAGTAAGAATCCTTCCAAACTTTTCATGTTTGTGATAATAGAGAGGAGTCTATTTGTTATTTTGGTGATGCTCTCATGGTCTTTCATCATGAAGATCTCCCACTCAATCACATACATCTTCAACCTACTTGATTTCACAAGAGTTGTGCCTTCGTGATAGTTTTCTAGTGATTTCCATATGGCATGTGCAGTTTGGTAATGTTGGACTCTTCCATGTTCTTCTCTTGACATGGAGCTTAGGAGAATAGCCATTGCCCTATTGTTCTTCCCATTTGCCTTCCTTTATGCATCACTCAATTCTTCTCCTGTAATTGCCAACTTTACTCCTTCAACCATATTTGTTGGAGGCTTCCACTCTTCAAGTATATAATCCCATAAATTGATGAGATTACTATAAAGATATATCTTCATTTATGCTTCCAAAGAGCATAACCATTACCATCAAAGTAGGGACTAAGGTGAGAGTGGACTCCTTCTTGTGCCTTTGATATTTTCTTACACAATTAAGGCTTGAATTGAGACTTAGCTCTGATACCAATTGTTAGCCCTAGTGCACCAAGAAAAGGGGGGGTGGGGTTAAATTGGTGGTAGATTTGAACTTTTGATTATAAAGGATGCTCACAAAAATGAAAGATTAGAGGAAGAGTAGGAGAAGAATGAACACAAAAGTTTTATAGTGGTTTGAGTATTAACCAACCCTACATCTACTCCCTAATTTACCAATTGGGTATTTTACAAGCTCACACTCAACTTTGTGTTTAGGCTCACACCAAACCTTACAAGTGTTTTCCTAAGGCTCACACTCAACCTATATAAGAGTTTTACAACTAGGCTAACTCTCAAGCCTAAACAAGAGTTTTCTAAACAACAACTCACTCTCAAACCCAACCCAAGGTATTTAAGCTCACACCAAACTATGCATAAAGAAAGAAAGAATTAAAGTTGAGAATTAACTTTGCAATAGTTTTGGCACAATCAAATGGTTTTTCTCTTGCATTCAAGTCCATTTGGTGGTGTATTTATAGACAATAACCACCAAAGAGACGTTACAAAGAAACTATGCCTAAATCTCTAAGTTGTGCTAGGCATATCTTGCATTAAATGCTCATCAGATGAAATTCGTAGTCGCTAATTTTGAACTCTCTAACGGCTAGTCCACATGGCATGAAACCATTAGTCTCTTCAAAAACTAGCCGTTGGATCTTTCTAACGGATCTTAAAATTTGCGATCGCTATTTTCCTTTTCAAATGCGATTGTCATTGTGAAATTTTATGTCTAACATAAAGATATTTTTTCTGAAATTCACAGTCGCTACTGAAATTTGTGGTTGAGGTTGAAATTTGCGGTCGCGACTTTTGAATCTCTACAACTCTTTTTTTCAAAATTTGCAGTCGCTGATTTCAAAGGTAGATTTTCATACTTGGAGTTTTTTTTCTTCTAATAACTTTTATTCAACTCCCAATGAGATTATGTCTTAATATATGCAAAAACAACACTTAAAATTGATATTAGAACCTTTCAATCTATATTGTCAAGATCAAAAGAAGGTCTTGACTTAGGTTTGCACTACCTAGTCCAACAAATGTCATTTTACATCAGTTTGCTTAAAGTTTGAGAATTGATTAAACTATATAAGGATGACATGATCCATGCCTTATGTTCAATTAAGATATAATGTGACAAAAGGATTACAATACTATTTGTACAATAGATTAGGTTGAATCATTAACCTTCACATAATTTTTATAGTCATAATGTTATGCTATATGCCACTTATGACTTGTGGTCTACAAATAGGTTTTAGGCCACTGCTACAATTTTATGAACCAATAAGGTTGCACATTTAGAATAGGCTCAAAATGAAATGGTATTTTCTACTATATATATATATATATATATATATATATAGATTATTAAAGATATTATGTTAATATTTAGATATCCTTTTCAATTTAAAAGTAAAAAAAAAAGGAATACTATCTCATATGTATCTTTAAGATATAAAGTTTCCATAAATATATATGTACATTTAGGGTTTTCCAAAAAGAAAGAACATTAATGTTGCCTTTTCAAAA
>CATIWR010089678.1:0-59961 GCA_949677035.1 Omphalea diandra | reverse complement strand
TAATTTTTAAAAGTTTGAAAGTCATATATATATATATATATATATATATATATATATATATATATATATATAACAATATTTATGTTAGAGAGATTTAAATGAAAAAAAATCTATATATATTATATAGAGAAAATATCTTTTTTTTAAAACTTTCATACTTATATATATATATATATATATATATATATATATATATATATATATATATATATTGCAATATTTGTGAATGAAGTTGATCAATTATAAAAGTTTGAAGGGGTTAAATATATATTTCTTGAAATTTTATATATGGATAAAATTGATAAACTTTAAAAGTTTGGCCTCCTCAGCCACTATGTAGTTCCGCCCCTTAGTAGATCCATAATAGCACCACCATATATTACAAAGAACACAACTTTAACAAATAAAAAATAACTTCGTGAATCCAAAATACCATAGAATAATAAGAAATTTTGAAAATTTGAGGTACCCAGATGAACAAATTACTAGAATGTAATAAATCGAGCATGCCAAAATTTAGATTCAGTAAATATAATAAATTTACAAAACCAACAGATGTATTGTCTTGGATCTGTTGGAATGCGAAAGCGAAAGTAGACCAGCAAGAAGGTTTCATTGTAGTTTTTCCCAGAATAATTTCGTATACATCATGTGTCCTTGCTCCCCTTCCTTTTGCTGCCAGATACTGCGCATGTCGTTTAGGTGAGCGTAATGCAGTAGCTCATTGAGAGAAGGAAGGCGATAATGCGAATCCAATACCAACCATTGGCAAACAAACAATGGTTCGAGATTTTCTCTCTTTTCTATTTGAGCAAGGAACAGAAATCGGCAAAGGGAAGAGGTCGAATTTTAAATCGACCATGCCATGATCGTCGAGGTCACTGGTCCAAACGACAATCCCATTTCAGGGTCATGCAAGGGCGATCTCGTAGCCAAACTTCAAACCTAGTAGCCCAACTGCATGAAGTGGAGTAACAAAATATGGAGAAGGAGAGGCAAAGTTCGTGGTTGAGGAAGTAAGAGTGTCAAAATGGCGTTTGTGTCATGTTAAATCACCTAGTTACACTTTCTTTGTTTATTAATCGTAAGATATTTAATCATGTCGTGATATTTTAATGAAAAGAAATTTAAATATATTACATGAATATTGATTGTGTAATTGATTTACTTAATTTATTATATGTGATCACGTAATTCGATATGATTCATTAAATAAAGTTATTAATAAAAAATATATAAATAAATATTAATACACACATAAAAATTTAAATAAATATTATCTAAATTTTTCTTAATAAATAGACATAAAAATCTATATATTTTATGTAAGTAATCATTTTAATTTTGATATTGTGCATATATTATGTGTATTATCAATGAATTATATCAAATTAATACATGTGAAATTAATTTGTGATAAATTTACATATCAACTCATTATATGACATATCATAAATGAATCAACTTATTTATAACATGAATCTAATAAAATTTGATCTTAACCCATTAATTTTACGTGTTTTACGAATTATATTTGTCTATCATAATTTATTTTAACACTCCTAAAAAAAAGTGCAGGGACAAATGTACACTTGGATACAATAATTTTTATTGATTTCTAAACCAATTAAGAGAAAATGAAAGATTGAATGATTAGATATTTGAAATGAAACGTTGAAGGTGAAGAAAAAATAAGGATATTGTAGAAATTTCATATTCATTTAACTAAAGTAAGAACTTTAAAATTAACAATGACAAAATAAAAATATTTTATAGCATATTTTTTGTTTGAAAAAAATTTGTAGTATATTTTTAAAATTATGGAGATAAAATAGTATATTGTGACAAAATTTAGAAAATTTTCTATTTTACCCAATTTTTTATTTGGAGGCTTAATGTACCATTGAAACTCTTTTTAAAAAAAAAAAAAAATTGATGATTCTCAATTAAGAAAAGAAACGAGAATGTATATTATTATCATGATTTGATTTCGTTCAAGAAAAGTTATGACTAAATCTTAGATTCTCTGATTAAAATGGCCTAAAATTAAATAAAAAAGAACGAATTTAGTTAAAATCAATTAATTTGTTATGATTCTTTTTATGAGTTGAAATTTCTTTTCTTTCTTCATTTTCATCACATACACTACCGATCTATTTTATCATTATTGATTTCTGTAAATTCATCTCGTTTTTCAAATCCTTTCTCTCAAATTTTCTATTTGAAGCCTTAATTTACCACTAAAATACCCTTCTTTATTAATTGATGAAAGATAAATTACATTTCAATGAAATGTCTAAAGAAAATGAATTTGATGCTAGAAGACGTGAGGAATAATATTATTATTACGATTTCAGTTCATTAAAAAAATTATGATAAAACCTTAGATTCTTTAATTGAGATGAATGAAACTGAATAAAAAGAAAAATTATTATTTTATCTAATCAAAATTCACCCAAAAATGAATTGTAAAGTTTTTTTAAAAATGAGTTTAGCTAATCGAAGGTAGTAATAATAATAATGTATTTAAAAAATTTGTATTTTGAGATGGATTTGAAACTTACCGGGTCAACTTAATTGAAAAATATACTGGTTGTGGCCATGACGTTGATGGTGAGTTGAAGAGGAGTGCAGTAGGGGTGAACATAAATTAACAAAAATTGAATAAATTGTACAGATTGATATTTTTCAGTTAATTCAGTTTGATTTTCTATTATAATTTAATTTTTTTTATTTCAGCTTAGTTTGCTATATAAAAAACAAAGAAACTAAATTTATTAAAAAAGTTAAATTATATAAATTTTAATAAAATCAATGTAAAATATGTACAATTTTAACAAAGGCAAATATCAAAATTTTATAAATTTAGTTGGGTTTAATTTGTGAGTGCATAATTTGTTCTATTTAATTTTTTAAAGAATTTATGTTAAATTTAAATTTAAAAAATATAAAATTTACTTAAATTTTTTTAATAAAAAATGATTTGATTTGAATGTTTAACAGTGAAGACAATGTTTACTTTTTTTTTTTTCTGTTAAAGTTGTGTTTGACCGCGTGATTTGCATGTGAACTTAATATTCTAATATAATTAAAACAAAAAAAATAATAATTTGACTTTATGTGAGCGTTGATCACAATTTTTAAGGATGAAATTGCACTTTTCTCGAATAGTTTTTCAATTTTACGATATTAAAATTGTCTCTGATTTCATATGTCCATCAGAGTTAAAAAAAATTTTAAAAAAATAAATGTAGAAAGATTCGAAAGTATTGCTTAAACAAAACGTATCTGAATTTGAATCAACTTAAAAAAATAAAATAAAATAACGGATAATGGGCAAGTGGCAATATGAAATGGAGTGGTGCATTGGTTTGGGCAGGCGTGATACTGTGGGGGGTTGAGGTCATGAGATATTGTCTACCATAAAGAATATTTGAAATGAGATTTGATTTGTTGGAGGTGTTCCCTGGAGAAGGAGCGAAGGGGGTGTGGGGTTATGTGGTGGAACAACACGTTTTTGTCCACTTGTCTCTTAATACTACCGGCAGCACACATACCCATTGCTCCACTGTCAAGAGGGCCCAATTCCTCTTAAACTCATCTGGGCTTTTCTGCATAATCCCAATCCTACAAGGACAGTCGGACCCGCTACATCTGTAAGAGTTTGCATCAACAAAAGGCTTTGCTTTAATTCTTAGCCCACCAAATGAGCTTTGTCTTGTTAGCTGATCCTAATAATTTGGCATTTAATTTCAATTTCGGACCTCAACTTGCAAGTAAACCAAACCATTTGTCCATTTATGCTTGATTTTCTAGTCATGAAATGTCTTATCATAGAGTTGTACACTAGAAGTTAGGTTCAAATCATGACATTTCTTTTCTAAGTGAGAACAAAATGGAAATCAGCTTTGGGAAGTTGGCCAAATTACAGCTAAGGAAACCATATTACTTGCATTGGATTTCTGTCGGAGGCTGAAATTCAAAATGTCTCACTTGTGTCCAGTTTTCAACAATGCCGTTGGATTGAGCAAGTTGCCTACCCCAGTCTATTTGAGTTGTTGATAATTATAAAAAATATGTGCAAATCTACTTATGATACCAATTAATTGGAAACAAAAATGACTAGATTATTGAGTCACTATTGGCAGTTTATCATATATTAGATATTTGATCATTTTAACTTTAATTTTTATATATCATGTTCGGTGAATTGAATTCACTGTATGAGATGGCGAACCATTCAATAAAAAGTAATTTATATAATATACTTTGAGTATCGATTTGTAAAAAATTATGAAATATCATTTAGTTTAAAGCAAATTATTCACATGATAGATTGTGAATGCTTAATTTATAATCTGACAGTGATGAATTGAGTGTGTATTAAAATTTGTTTCCATTATGACTTACCATTGTTTATTCAAAGATTTATATAAGTTTAATATGATAATATATATAAAAAAAAATCAATATCACCAGAATTGTATTTAAACCAGGGTGATAATCTTTCCTTAAAAATATTTGGTGAAAATCAATTTCAGATGACTTATTCTAAAGTTCCCCGAATCCTTGAACTTGGTAATGGGCTGGGCCCAAATGGGTGTTCCCTATGCTTGCGTCCCCGATGATGATTTGTTATTATCTAAAAGTGTGCTTTTTCTTTTTTCTTTTTTCTTTTTTGTTTTTTGAGAAGAAAATATATATGGCTCGCAGAAATGTTCAATTTCGTGTTGTTTCTGTTTGGAATGTCGTTTTGGCCATGAAATTCATTGTGGCTAGGAAAACACAATTAATTATGATTTGTCTGTTGGGTAGGAAACTCCGTTTCTTATGAGGATGGAATGGACTTGTTTTGTCATTGTTTTAACACTCTTTCTTTCATGCTTGTATTCTTAACCAAGATTTATTAAACGAAAGTGACAGCCACACTCGTTAATTTAGATCAGATGGTTGTGTATTTTTTTCTATCTTATGAAATCTTAAATTTCGGATTTAAATTTCTCCATTTTTATAACTTCTGTCAAAAAAAAAAAAAAAAAAAAATCCACAAGCACAATTTGTCATATATAAACAAAGTTGCTGATTGTATAACTTATAGTCAAGAGGTCTCCGCACTCCTTAGCCTTTAAAATTAAAATTGTATATGTAACATTTAATACATATTAATTTTGTTATTTGTTTCCATTTTTCCCTTCTAAATTGCTAATCATAGGAAGAGATGCCATTAGATTAGCTTTTTTTTGGTGTTATTATCTCTTTAATAAGATGGTAGGAATTCATTACTGTTTTTTATTCACTTTGTTGGCTTTTTAAAAATATCATTATCTGAAATTATCATTAATCAACATTGATTTTCTCTCAAAACAAAATGTCAGATCAAAATTGTTGGTTCCATGACAGAAGTCAGTCAACAGAAACTAGAGATCTAACTTTTCTATTTAATATTATTTAATTTCCTTCCTTTTATCTTTTCAAATAACAATTGAAAAGAAAAAAAAAAAAAAAAAGAAGACTTGAGCAAGTCTTCAACCCACTGATGAAACAAAACCTAATCTTCTTAGAACAATTAAGACCAAGAAGAAAAGGAGAAGAAAAGTGGTGGCTCGTTGGTCCGCAAATAACTCAAGCCAGTAGGTCATTAGCAATTGGCTAGGTATGATTATGCAAGGAAAAATTAAAAAGAGACAAATGGTGTTGGGCAATGATGGGAAACTCTTGCGGTATGACGTGGTTGTTTGAAAATTTTAAACTATGTATTTGTTTTATTAATTATTATAATAATTTTATTAAAAATAAATATTATTTAAAATGATAAATAATTACGTACTAATAAAATTATTATTTAATTATTTAAAAATATTAATTACAATATTATAATATAATATTACATACAATAGTATTGTGTTCATCATTAATAATAATATATGACAATAAATATTTCATCAATTTGATCTATTTTTATTTATATTTTTAATTAAATTAACTAAAATATAAATTAAGTCCAAACAAATTTAATAAAAAATTAGATTAAACTGAATCACATGCTTGGATTTATTTTTTTGGTTATTTTAGTTACGAAAAAAGTCACAATTCTTTGTTCTATGCCTTCCGCATGTAAATATAGCAGTTATTATAAAAAAAAAAAAAAATTAAAGATAAACTGAAAATCCTAAATTTCGGACAAACAACAAAAAATATAATAATTTCTCTCTATCTTTCTTCGTCCACCACAACAATCTATTCCGCTCTACATATCATATCACTTTAAAGTTTAAAGCAAAGAAAATGGAAAGTTAGAGAGCAAAGAAAAAGAAAAGGAATAGAAAAAATGAAGAAGAAAGGAAAGAAAGAGGAGACGATGTTTTTGGAATGATAAAGAATGAGGTTCATATAATATATTTGTTAGTACGAAAAATTACATAAATATTCTTAAATGCTTTGGTGAAAATAAGCAAGAATGCTTACATTTTTATATATAGTAACTATCGCTGTCACAATTACTTTTTTTTTTAAAATGATAAAATATATTTTCATTTATAAGTAGTCAGAAGACATTTATAAAAAAAATTAATCTTATAATTTAAAGTATTAATATAAAACTTATTATTAACACAGTAATATTTGCACGTAGACTCAACTTTGAAATCATAATTTTATTTTTAGCATTAATCTTCTTCAATAACTTTGTATCTTTATTAATTATGAAGACTTTTATCATATATAGTGTTATAACCCGATCTGCACTGAAATTTATATAGTACTCCAAAACAAATTCGAGAGATGATGTCTAATAATATATAATAATATATTATTACATAATTAATTTCAAATCATTAAATATATTACTAAACAATCAATTTCAAATCACTAAAATTATGAACAAAAGAGGCAAAAACTCTCATAATGAGAGACAAAATAATAAAATTAAAATAAAAACTTTCAAAAAAGAGAGACAAAACAAAATAAAATTCAACAATAGGATAAAAATAATCCACTTTATCAAAGTGACTTATTAAAAATAACCCACTTTAATTTATTCATATATTTTTAAAAATTGTAATTAACATTTAATGAATTTATTAATAATTTAATTTTTAAATTTTTAATATTAAAATGATTTAACTTTAATTTCTAATATTAAAATTATTCAATTTTAAAATTTTCAATATTTAATTTTTTTTATTTTATTAAATACCACCTTAATTTGTTAATTAAAGTGAACAAATTCACCATATAAACCATACAAGACAACCAACCGATATCGATTTGATTGGGTTGAGTTTTATAGGTTTTTCTTTTCTTGGATATTTTGCTCACCCCGACAAGCAATCGGGAAGGTCAGGCTGCGAAAATTTGAAATGATCTATCACACTAAACAACAGTGGCAACGACCATTCCTTCCAATGTCGGTATTAAGAATTTGGCACGCTTCCCTTCAACCGATTCAACTCTACATTTCCAGCACCAATATGATGCTAACCTTATCTAATTTACCCCTTTTTCTATACTAACAAAAACCCTATTAATTATTTCATCAAACCCCTTTTTTTTGTCTTCTCAAAAAAACAAAAACCCTTATCTAATTTATTAATTATTTCATCATTTTCAGTCCTACGATTTCGATAGATATATCTCGATTCTTAAATGAATTTGCTTTCCTCCATATATATTAACTAGGGTTTAAAATTTAAAATTAGATAATAAAATATATATACATATAAAAAGAAATTTTCTTTAAAGTAAGAGATGTACAAGCTGAAGCTGAATGAAACAGTCCAACTGTAGTCATTAAAGAATTAAAGAAAAAACGCAGCTGAGTCAAGAAGAACTCAGTCAACCAAATCAATTTGATGGGTATAACTAAAAAATTGACCGAATATCAGAAGTCAGAACTGATGGGGGGGCAATATGAAAAGAAAGACTTCGTAACATCTTCCTCAACCACTATTATTCATATCAAGTAATTTTTTTTTTTTTTTTTTTTGTTGAGGGAAATATATCATGTATCATGTAATGTTGGTCCATGTGTTAATGCAATAATATAATTAATCCAAGATCATGATGACAGTTAACCATTTGGTGAGCAACTTTGTTGTGGTTTTCTTTTCTTTTTTTTTTTTTTTTTGAAAAAACTTTGTTTCGGTTCACAAAAATTACATTATCTTTGGGCTCATAATTATGATGATGATGATGATGATATGCCTACTGTTACTTTTTTGTGCCTTTGATAACCATTCCACATTTTGGACCTTTTCATTTCCACTTTTGATTAATTAGAAAGCTTCTTAATGCTACTGATTAGAAGATTTGACACTTTGCACATTGCCTTCTCCTTTCCTTAATTAATAGCGTCCATGGATCAACAATCTTGAATTATTCTATAGATAGCATAAATTATAAATCATTTATTTACCTCTAAATACACATATTATTTGGTTAATCAAATGTTAGATACACATATTTTATTAACCCCAGCAACCATTCCAGTCTTTGACAGGGTAAACCATTAATAACTGCACATCCACTGCCCACAAATTAGAATCTTAGTTCATACTTAAAAGTAAATTGAAATCTTAGTTGATAAGATGTGGTGTAATCCTAATTAATCTTTTTCATGGTGCTTTCTTAAAAGTTTTGGTTCAATGGTCTCATTTTCAGAGAGTGTAAGATTATTATTATTATTATATTATTACAAGTCAATAATTCACAATTTATAAATTAATATATTATTTAAAATATATTTTAAAATATTAACAAAATAAAATATTTATATAAAATATATGATTAAGTAAATAATATTTATTTTAAACTTGATAATATATGAAGCTATTTTTATCTTATATTTTAATTATTTATTTTATAGTTTTTTAATAATTTTATTTTTATTTATAATTATTATTAATTAGATAATTTAATATATAAAAATTTAATTGTTCACATGCCAAAGAGTCAAATTGATAAATATCAAGTTTTTATATTAAAGGAATAGTTAATTGACAAATGAGAATTACTTATCTAAAATTGAATATAAGATTGAAATTAATTATATATATTGATGATTATAACTAATTAACAAAAAAAATTAACTTTTTCTAATATTAAAGCATCCCAAGAATGCAACCTCTCATTCAATTAATTATATTTTCATCTTTATCAAAAGGTTTTATAATATACTTTTAAGTACACCACGTTCGTGTACATGGCCATAGTTTAATTAAATTATGAATTAAAAGTGAAAAAAAAGGGGGAATAGAAAAGCCCGGGAAAGGGAGCATGGTGGTGGCAACTTACCAAAACTGAAAGAAACGGAAGCAACTAAACTCTTTGAAATTGTCAAGCAAAACCAAACCCAATATTACAAAAGCACAGCAGAAACTCCATTTATCCTAAAAAAAATAAAAATAAACAAAGAAAAACATCCCAACAAATTCAGTTGCTCAACCTCATCATCATCATCTTCGCGGCCTAGTTCTCATCAACATGCGCCCGCCATGTTTCTTTTTCATCTTCTTCTTCGTTTCTTTTATTTTTCCTCTCTCTTCTTCCCAATTCCCGGATTCTCCTCAAAATATTGAAACTTTCTTTCCATTTCCAATCGTTTTTCCATCTCCTCCGCCACCGCCCACTAATCCAATTTCTCCTTCCTCGCCTCCACCGCCGTTGCAACTTCCTCAACGCAGCTCCTCGTCGAGTGGAACCGTTGCGAAGGCAGTAGCTGCTACTGCGGCGTGCACTTTTGTTGTTGCCACCTTGCTTTTCTTTTTCGTACGGAGATATGTTCGTATGAGAAGATCCAAGAATGTCGGTACAGATAACTCTGCTGGCGGAGAGCAGCCGAGGCCTGCGGTGGTGCTTGATAATCATTTTGCGAGAGTTGATGGGAATCTTAAGGGGTTGATTGTTGATGAAGATGGATTGGATGTTCTTTACTGGAGAAAACTTGAAGATGAAAATAAGACTGTTATTGCAAGTTTTAACAAGGTGGTTATCAATGGCGCACAAGAACAAGAAGATGATGATTATGATGAGACGGTTGAAGCAAGAAATGGGCAGCGATGGAAGTCTGAGCCAGTTCAAGAAATTCCTTTGCTTCGAGGAAAGTCATCCACTTCCCATAATAAAGTTGCGCCTGGAATTTCTGAAAAACCAAATTTAATAAGTCAAACATTAAATCCTCCTCCGCCCCCACCACCAACACCTTCAGTTTTAATCCCTGCTGAGCAAGGGTCTGCACCACCTCCAATCCCAGCAAAGAAAAATAATTCAACACCACCTCCACCTCCACCTCCACCTGTCCCAGTCAAGAAAAGTAATTCAATATCACTTCCACCTCCACCTGTCCCAGCTAAGAAAAGTAATTCTATACCACCGCCACCACCTCCACATGTCCCAGCTAAGAAAAGTAATTCTATACCACCTCCACCACCTCCAATTCCAGAAAAGAAAAATACTAATACACCACCGCCACCTCCTCCGCCTAAAGGGGCTGGGTTGCCTACGTCTTCAAGATCCCCAGTGGGTAAAAGAATGCTACCAGGGGAGGAGTCCTCAAGTGGAGAACACAACAGGAATGGTCTGGTGAAACTGAAGCCATTGCATTGGGATAAAGTGAACAGGAATACTGATCATTCCATGGTGTGGGACAAAATTGGTGGTGGCTCTTTTAGGTAAATCACTAGATTGCGATTCAGCATTTATTCATTTTGGTTATTCCTTATACATTTTTTTTCAGTGGTACTGGAATAGTTGTCCAGGATTAAAAGTTGCGAGTTCAACCTCTAATCAGAGCCTAATTAGAGAGAATGTTTGTTGTTTTCTTAGATTCTAAAAGTTTTCTCTATATGTGTTTCAGGGTTGATGATGATCTTATGGAAGCCCTCTTTGGATATGTTGCTACCAACCGAAAATCCCCCAGGAAAGAAGGAGAAACAAGTGATACCAAGAATCAGAATGGCAGCCCACCAGCAAAAATTGCCATTCTTGATGCTAGGAAATCACAGAACATAGCAATTGTGCTAAAATCTCTTGGCATTTCTCATGAGGAAATCATTGATGCAATAACTGATGGACAAGGTCTATCTGCAGATACTCTTGAAAAGCTTTGGAGAATTGCTCCAACCAAAGAAGAAATATCCCAAATCCTCGAATTCGAAGGGGATATCAGTACACTTGCAGATGCAGAGTCTTTCCTATTCCATCTGCTGAAAGCTGTTCCGACAGCTTTTACTCGCCTTAATGCTATGCTTTTCAGACAGAATTATAATTCTGAGATTCTCCAGTTAAAGGAATCTTTACAAACACTTGAATTAGGCTGCAAGGAGCTTCGAAATCGAGGACTATTCATGAAACTTTTAGAAGCAATCCTGAAGGCTGGTAACCGCATGAATGCGGGAACCTCTAGAGGGAATGCACAAGCATTTGATCTAACATCACTTAGAAAACTATCCGATGTTAAAAGCACAAACGGAAAAACCACTCTACTTCACTTCATTGTGGAAGAAGTTGTTCGGGTAGAGGGCAAACGTTGTGTGATCAACCGAAATCACAGCCTAAGTCGAACCACCAGCAGCAGCAGCAGCATAAACACTGCGAACTTAGCATCAAAAGAGGAAAGAGAGAAGGAATATATAATGCTAGGATTACCGATGGTAGGAGGCCTAAGTTCTGAATTCTCTAACGTAAAGAAAGCAGCCCAAATAGATCATGACAGCTTTGCCGGCACTTGCTCAGCTCTCAAAGCTCGCATAGCAGACGTTAGGCAAACCGCATTGCATTGTGCTGCTAATGAGGAAGGAGGATTTGGAAAAGCTATGAAAGGTTTTCTTGAAGCAGCAGAGGAAGAAATAAAGGTGTTAAAAGATGAGCAAAAGAGGATAATGGAACTTGTACAGAAAACAACAGAATATTATCAAGCAGGAGCTTCCAAGAACAAGGGAGCTCATCCACTTCAATTGTTTGTCATAATTAAGGACTTTTTAGACATGGTTGATCAGGTTTGCGTAGAAATTGCTCGAAATCTGCAGAAGAAGAAAACACCCTCTTCAAAGTTTGGATCTTCACCAAAGTCACCAGCAGCAGGAGGTGTGCGAGTGAGGTTCCCAAACTTGCCTGAACATTTCATGAAGGAAAAATCTGGAAGCAGTTCAAGTGAATCAGATACTGATTTTTGAGCGTGTATTTGTCACAGAAAAGGGCATTAGATAATTTGTATATAGTCGCTGTATGAATATTCGTTGAGATGTAAAAATGATAGGTAAGTGAGTTTCGAAATTATCAAATTGTTTTCTAAACCTTAGAAAGTTGCAAGTTTTTTGCATTGCATTGCTGGTTTTAAATTGTCCATATCATTAGTCTCTGGAAGTGCGAAGGCTTTGGTTTGGAAATCCCATAATTGATGGATTCATTCCATCATCTAATCCTTCACAAAGTGCTGATTTCTGCTCTTCCTCCTTTTTTGGTCTTGCATTCTGTGAATATTCTATGCATCCATTGACTGAATCTAATGTATTTAACTAATAAGTTTTAGTTGAATGATATTAGGAAGTCACAAGAACTATAAGATAACAAGTTCAAACGGTTGGAGCCCAATTAGCTCAAAGAAAATGTATCCTATATGGGTGGCATGATTGATGGCTATTGAAAAGCATCTAACGAAGGATACAAAAGAACAAGACCAAATGTAGCTAAAAATCACACCTCAATCAACGGAAGTATGGCCAATCTCTATTAATGATATGCCGGTTGGCATGTTGAACATTTCGTGAAATTTTGGGTTGAAACTTTGACCAAGCAGACTCATTGTTATAAAATCATGAGCGAGAAATCTACGTTTCCAATATTTGGGATAGGGATCAGAATTAAAGAAGTTCTGTATGTTTCAGGCCCAATTAGCTAGTCTAAGACTTGATTAAGTATAAAGCCCAAGTCATTTGCAATAATAATAATAATTAAAAAAAAAACCAGACTAAGCAATCTTAGTTGCTATTATTAGTGTTATTGGATCACTAGTCCAATAATTAGATATTAAAAGATTTGTTGTCATTTAATTACTAACCATGAATCCTTCCCTTTTAAATGTTTCAGATGTACTAAAAGGAAAAAGATTTGTGGTCCATTTCTGATGAAACAGTACCACTTGCAGTTTTGTATTTGGAGTTGGGTTAGTTCGGACAACTAATTGCTATCAAGGAGCGAGTTGTTATTTTAGTTCCTTCTGAAAGCAGAATGTCCGTACAAAACCGACCAACTAAAAACTGGTTTAAATTTGTCCAAACATCTCTCTTAGACCATATGTATGCTAAAACCAGAAACATACGGCGCTGTTCTTAGAAGTGTGTCATGCGTTCCAGTCCCCTCCCTCCTCTTTCCTCTCCTCTCATTCCCCCCCCCCCCCCCCTTCCTCTCCCTTTTTTTTTTTTAAATTATTCTTTTTAAAATTTTTATCATTAAATAGAATTTGAATACAATTTGCTTGGTTTATGTTTATTATATTTATTATTAAATTTTGATACCGTTATAAATATTTAATAAATTTATTTAATTTTATTTTAGTTTAAAAAAATTGACAATTATTAATTTTTTTGGTTTAGTGTATATTAGTTTCATTTATAAATATTTTATTATCAATGAATTGAATAATTCCGCACTATCTCTTTTTTTTACTTGTTTTAAATTTTCTTATCTTTAAAATTGATTAATTATAGATAGCTAGTTACTATTAAATATAATTTTTAACATAAATTTGCTTGATTCATAAATATTATAGTTATTACTAATTTTTAGTATTATTATAAATACTAAATTTCTACTAATAAATTTACGTAATTTTTTTGTATATAATAATGCAATCTCCTTTCAGTATTATGAGAATACATTTTTTTATTATTTTATTTTACCCTATATTTATTTATAATAGTTTTGACTACTCATTCATACACCAAAAAATAAAATAAAATAAAATCCTTTTGCACTTTAAAAATGTCAACATCCTGCTAATTTTGATATAATCCTTTAAATTATGTTTATATTGTGCATAATTTTCTATATTAAATTACAAAAGACTGATAAAAGATTAACAATATTATTATAAAAATTTTAAAATTAAATCTTTATTCAAATACTTTTTGTTTAGTATTTAAATTAAAATCAAGCAAATCAATCATAAATTTGCTTAAATTAATAACTAATATAAAATAAATGCAGTGAACAGTTAACTTTAATTTGATATTTCGTTATTATACAATTAAAATATGTCAGAATTATTTTTATTATAAATTTATAATCTTATAATTTTAAAGACACTTCAACATTATTTGATTAAAACTCATTTATAACATAATTATATCTTAATATTAAACAATTTCTGCAACAAGCAAATATTTTATGCCTGTTACAACTAAAAAAAGTAGTTTAGTAACAATTTACAGAGTAAAAACAAAGCATTCATAGCACGTACTGCGCAATCCCATCACAACTAGGAATGAGTACAGTTCGTTCAATTAGAAGATTTGAAAATTTTTAAAATCGGATTGAAATTTGGGGATTTTAAAAATAGAGAACTAGTACTATCTTGAATTTTCAGTCTAGTTCGATTCTTTATAAATTCGAAATAATTCAATTCGATTCTTTGGTTCTTTTCAGACTGTTCAATTTGATTAGATGTCGATTTGAGTGTTCAGTTACTTCAATTTATTAAAAATTAAATTACTATTAAAACTTACACATTAAATGTTAAATTAAATTTTTTTAGTGGTTACTACTAATTAATAAATAGTCTAATTATTAAAAATACATACTAATTGAGAAGGTTACTTAGCTTAATTAATAATTAAAATAGTTTATATATATATAAAATTACAGTTCGGATACATTTTTACTGTTTGATTTCAATACAAAAAATTTTGATCCAATTATTGGTTTGAATATCATAAAATCTCCAAAATCCGTCCCGTTTACTCATTCTCAATCCAATTCAGTTCAGAAATTTTTTTTAAAAAAATCAAATATTTCAATTCTGAATCCAGTTCTTAGGTCCAATTGGGAAATCTCCGTTTCACACTGAGAATGTACCTTGAGGCAGAAAAAGTTTCATGAATTTGCAGTGCTAGCAATAGGAATAGTCTTGTTGACAAAACGACAAATCAGTGTCCTTACAAATGTGTGGCTCCAACGAGCAATCATCAATTACATTGTCACCACATATTACAAATTTCTCCAGTATATATATATATATATATATATATATATATATATATGTCGAAGAGGTAGAGACGAGAGGGAAGTAGTCCTAGCCTCTCCTAGCACATTACTAACATATCCTATCCAGACAACTTGATCGATGATATCTGGTTTTTCCTTGTAGCGACTCAATATACAAAAAGGCCACTGAACAATGTTTCCCTATTGACACTACCATGGCAGGGTTTCAACTAGAAACCACTCTTCATATATTGTCCTGTCCGCATATGCAGCTTCTGAAGCAGAATACTAGATCAACACTGCCGCCAGACCGACAATTGTTCATTTAAATGAAACATTTCAGAGTCTTCTATTCTGGGTAGGTAATAGCGTAACGCATGCTTCTATGTCTCAAGTGTCTTGGAACCCTCCTGCATTTACAGTTGTAATTGTTCATAAACATATATGTAGTAATATCTTTTTTTAAAAAATAGAAACGAAATAATATTCACCACCATGCATGTGGAAACCATCAAAATTTGGCCAGTATGTACGAAGCATGGAAGCTTATTAATGAGAAAATGATATGATTGGAAAGAACTTCAGGGAAGAATGACCTTAAGGGACGATGTAGTGCTTAAACATGCATACTCCCTGCTTAAATCTCAAAGATGATATAAGAAAATAGAGACTATTTTCTTCAACTATTTATTTTCCTCGTTGTTCATCAGGAGACTCATTGGCTCTTATGTCACACCACCTCAACCACTATTGGGACCAGAACCAAACTCAAGAGTCACCAAATGAAAATGTTTTTACCTCAAACAATTTTATGTATTGCTTTTCTGAGAACTTAATTTTAGTTGCAGCTTTATTTTCCTGAAAATCAATAAATTAAATTTCATGGATGGTAAAACATGAGAACATGGTCACGAAGCTTAAACAGATACCTACAATAAAAATAAATTTAGACCATTCTTTGATTAAAATGTTTTGTTAGTGACTTGATAAAGGCATTTCCTACAGATGTCAGTCAGTCACACATGACAATTACTGAATTTCCTTTTAATTACAAAATCATATCATTTTTGGAAGTTTCAAAAAAATTGAATTCTCTTTTTCATAAATACAAACCAAGTGACTCATGCTAACAGTGACAGGTCATCATGCTCCCCGTGACCAATTTAAAGTGATGCCCACTTGACAGAATGAAATTTTAAGCAAAGCAGTCATAGGCCCCTCCACTTCATATACCTTCACTAGTAATACTGGCAGTTAGCTTCAGCTTAAAAGTTAAGTTTTCACTCCAATATGGAAGAGATCTCCAGACACAGCAAAATATGAGGAAAATGTACGGGCCTATTGGCCCATGCTTCCACCAATGCTTAGAAAATGCTGGTGCAGACATTCTAATGTATGGAAAAAAGAATAGAAGAAAGGGTAATAAGAAAAGTAGAGAAGAAGAAAGATGGAAAATGAAATGATCTAGAGACCTCCCCAATTGGTATATTATGTTTTTAACTGCTTTCCAAATACACTGTTTGTCAATGTGGAAAGAATTCATAAAACTGACATACCTTATCCAACGGGCCTTTTTGTCGCCGATAAAAACCTGGCATGGGTGTGGCTTTGAAATTAGGAGACTCTCTTAGCTTTCTAATCTCTGCCCCTCTTTCCTCCTGTAATTAGCATAGAATGTCAAAAACATGCTAATCATGTTACTGAACAATATGATTGTTATTCATGATTTAGTGATATTAACATATAGAAAACCTCCAATCAGCTATATCAGAAAATAAATAGTACACGCGTATACACATGCATTTGGCAACTTTCTTGTCTGGATCACATGCGCATGCACTTAACACTGGAAAAATGCTAATAGGTGGAAGCATACCTTCGATTTTGTACGAAGGTGTGTAGTCTCAGCCTCTTTAGATTTTGATTTCTCTTCCAATTTCTTGGAAAACTGAGACAAATTGTTAAAGATATATTAACTCAAGTGGCTAATGGAAAACAATATTGTATGTTCAAGACATCTAAAGCATCATCAAATAATGTGTCTAAGAGAAAATGTGAGGAGGCTAGGGGTTCAATGAGTACCTCTTTCCTTTTCTCTGCCCTTTCATCATTTTTCAAACCAAAAGAAGATGGGGATGCCTTAGCAGTTTTTTTGTCCATACTAAGTGTTCTCAGTGACCTACCAAGAACGTTCAATGTAAGACTAGAAGCTCCAGAAAAGGAAATATAAATCTATCTTTTTGGTATTTGCATTAAGATTAGGGTCACTAAAAGACATTGATTCAAAATCTTTTCTCCATTGTAATGACTATATAGATACAGAAGAATGATATATGTTTCATTTCAGCACACCCTAACAGAAATTTTTCATAAATTGGTCATTTGGCAGATAGCTGACTCAAGTAATGTTGGAAAAGTGAGAAAGCAAATTATCCATAAATAAGAAATTAAGAGGACGAATTGGAGAATGCAACTTCTGGAAGGCAAAATGCACGACCTTGAGTATTTATTAGTTGTAAGCAAGAAGTACCACAAGCTGAGGGGCAGAGAAGTTGAAATGCTAAAACCATATAATTCAGCACCTGCTCTACTGAGTATATAAAGAGCACCTACTTAGAACTGATGGTATAAATACAAATAAGCTAAGAAAAATATTGGCTAAAGTTCAGAACATGGAATCAAATAACGGCCATTATGTAATGGTATTTTTGTCTTTCGTTACCGTTATAGCCATTATTTAATAGTTGAAAATTTTCTGTAACCACAATAGCTGTAATGACCATTACATAACGGAGCACATTCTCTTTTTTCATTTTTTTCTTCTCCTCTTTTATTTCTTCTTCTTCCATTTCATTTGTGTGAAACCAAAATTCAGCAAACTTACTTTTCAAAAATTGTTTATAGATGAACTCAAAAAATTTTTTTAAAAAATTAACGGACAGAATTTATGCTTATAGACTGCAACCGCGATTTAAATCCATGATTTAGAGTGACATCAAGGTGAAAGTTTACGTGAAAAAATTATACAAGAAAACAAAAACCAATTACCTATTTTCTGAAAATGGAAAAAAAAAAAAAAAAAAATCTCCCTATGACCTACTTATGTTTTTGGCCATCTCACTCCCTTCCATACTATATGAAGAAATAACTTAAACTTCAAATTTACATCCAATTAATGGAAGTGCATGCGCCGGACACAGAGATGAGTGTAACATCTGCACATTTATCATGGCATTCAAGCAATACAACTACTACATGAGTGCATAAGTGTATGCAAGCAATGCGAATAATTCATTCAAAGTTGAGAATCCAGAACATTACCCTGCATTATCTTTCCGGGGAGTTACAGAGCTGGAAACCTTAACTTCAATTCCCCTTGTGGGCATCTGTCCGAGTGAATGGAAATTCGATGTTCAATAACCAAAGATTGCTAATTATGCAGTAAAATTAAAAGAGTTAATTAGTAATTACATGACAAACCTGCTTTGCAGCCAAAGATTTCTCTTCAGCAGAACCTTTCAATTGGTTGAAATTATTTTGGAAAGTCTTAAATGCTCGCTTCACAATGTCCTTATCCTTCATTTTCTCCATGATAAGTGATTTTGTAGTAGTTGTCAGAGAAGTTGGCATGATGGCAGCTGGATCAGAATTCGAGGTATCCATACTAAGAGACATGTGCAAGGATTTCGGAGCTACTTTCTTCCTATCTCCCAAAGAAGGGTTTTTGCTCTTCGGTGAGGATGAAGTTACTTTCTTTGTTGAAGGCCGTGATGTGGACAAAGCACTAGAAGTCGGAACTGTTTTGGAGACCTTTGGGGTGGAAACTTGGCGTGATTTAGCTGGGGTGGAAACTTGGCGTGATTTAGCTGGAGTGGAAACTTGGGGTGATTTAGCTACAGGTGATGCTGGCTTCTTCTTTATCCTTGTCATATCTCTTAATTCACTCATTGTAGAAGTCTAAATGGACAAAGCAACAAAATTTAATGAGACACCACACCTAAAAAAGAACAAATGTTTCCAGAGATGCAGACGGTAATCTTCACAGTTAATACAAATAAATTTCCTATATGATCAATGAGTTCAGTAGTGAAATTGTTCACCTTTTGAGACTCCTTTGGATGATCTAACTTCAAATTCTCCTCTTCAACCACAGGAATGCTTTCTTTCTGTTTGTCCAAATTCTTTGGCAATTCATTCATTTCCCGAGACTCCATGGACAGAGTTTCACCTTCTTTAACTACATCAGCTTCTTCTGGCTTGTTTAATGTGGGGCCATCAAGTCCGCTGCCCAGTTCTTCTTCCACTCTTTCGACCGATAAGCTTTGACCTTTGATGTTAGTTGCAGCATCTTCATTAGGCTTATCAGCATGGCCAGTATCCAACTCATCCAATTTCGTTTCCTGATTAGTCCCTTGAGCAAAACAGGTTTGGCTATTGGATATATCAAATTCAAAATTAGTCCCACAAGCTTTTCCAATGCGATCTCCACCATTTTGATCATTTGACCCTAGTGATTCATGTTCCATTTGCTTCTCCTGACCCATCTGCTCAGCCTTTCTAGCAGAAATCTTCTTGTAATGGGCTTCAAAGTAAGCTTTTTTTTTAGCTACAGATCCAGGCGTAGCACACTTCTCAACTTCCTCCATGTACTTATTGGGTGAGAAAGATGACCATTTCTCCCAAGACAACGAATCATTCTCAAATCTACCAAATGAAACCGACACATCAAGACCACGATCTGAAGCAGCTATACCCCCCATCTGTTCATGTAACACAATAACCAAATCCAAGCAAGAAACAGAATGACAACTCATAACTACACAAAAAATATGGGAATCTTACAATCATGAATTGGAAATCAACCAAAAATCCAAAACAAAAAAAAAAAAAAAAACAATAATGGGTAACCAAATTTGAAACAAAATGGGCCTCTTTGTACAGATCAAATGACAAATAAGTGTACCTTCTCTTCATGATTTGAGGCAGCCATTATTGATTCCCCCATTAATACTCAACAGATAAGCTGAATTACCACAGAACACCACACTAAACCACAAACTGTAATTAGCATCACTACCATCATATCATTGCATCCCACTTACAAGGACCCAGAATTAGAAATATTAACAAAGGAGACAAAAAGAAGACTTGAAAAAATGCAAGCAGTGAATAAGATCAGTCATGGATAGGCATGTGATAGTGTTTAATAATTTTTTTTTAAAAAAATCAGCCTAATCTCTCTCAATCTCTACAATCCGCCTATATTTCTATTAATGACCACCTTTTCACAGCGATGGCCCTGATGCGCCCCCTTGTCTGTTTCTAGTACTTCTGGAAACTACCAAATTATAAATCCAATCATCAACAAGGGAAAAAAAAAAAACCATATAATTATTTCTTAAAAAGATTTAGCTTTTCACATAAAGATCTAAACTTTAAACCAAAAGATTAAAAAAAAGGGGCAAGTCTTTATCTGGGAATTAAAGACTCAGTTGGCTCCATTAATTGGATATTCAAGGAAACAAAGTGAGTATTGATTGGACAGTTATAAAAACATTAATTGTATCCTCCATCATCATTACCTAAATTTTCAGATTTTGTCTTTATAATAATACACGGTTAAAAATTCAGAGAAAAGCCAAAGGAAGTGATCAGATCGCCCATGAAATAAGAAATAGATGGGAAAGGAAAACAGAAGAAAAGAAGGCCCACCATGGCTAAAAGCAGTAGTAGTAGTAGTAGTAGTAGTAGTAGTTAGTAGTAAAGGGTGATGATTGAGAGAGGTAGAGATGGAGAGTGAGAGTCAAGTAAGGGACACGTTTCTTGGATTAAAAAAATCCATCCACCGCCAGCTTAGGACTCCTGTGGACCCAACCACCTCATGGTTCTTGAAAATTTTTATTTTTGTCTGATTTTTCTTGAACTGAAAATTCCTGCAAAAACATGATCTTCCAGCCCCTCGACCACAAAGAAATGTCCAAAAATGGGGAATAATTATGTCGTTTCACTTTGATTAATGATGTCGTTTGTAGCCGCAACGACGATAGACACTTAGACAGACACCAACCTTTTTTCAGTGTCAGAAGCTCGTATTGTAATATTGTTGTATTTTCTTATTGTAGGGTTCTTCAATTGTTTAAAATTGTCATATTTTTGCGTTATTTTTTTTAGTTTTTAGAGATTTTTACATGTTTACTTTTATCTATGAAATGATGGAATCAATATTATATGTTACACAATATAATGTGGGAAAAAATATTTTGCTTTACTAAATGTAATATCTTGAGTTGTGCACTAAACTAATTAAAAAAAATTGATCATAACTATTTATATAAAATTATTATTATTTTCAAAATGTTTATGTTTAAATATTAATTTATCATTTTTTAAATTTAAATCACGTATTGACTCAATATATATATTTAATATAATAAAAAAACTTTTTAATAAAATAGCTCTATTTTGTGTAATTCTTGTAAAATAATATCCTCTAGTGTAATAGTGAATGAGAAGATTTAATGAAAATCTTTCCATCCTTATAAAGGTGAATTCTATAATAATAATAATAATAATAATAATAATATTATTATTATTATTATTATTTAAAATTTTAAATTATTGGCAATTTATTAATTATTTATAATAATTTATTAAAAATAAGAATTATCTAAAGTGATAAATAATTATATATATTTTTAAAATTGTACTAATTATGATATTAAATATCATATACATTTCTGCAGTGTTCATCTCTCATAGAATATATTGTATATTTAATTGTAACTTGTCATTTATTGTGGTTCTCTTCGTTATTCTTTATAGATTATCTAAGTACTAGAATAAAAACAAACTGATAGAAATTATAAAAAAATAGGCAACTGGATCTTTTAAAATGTCCAAAGTTCAAACTGAATAATATTACAATAATTAAAAGTTTAGATTGCAATTGAAATCTTATATATTCAATGATTGAATGCTTGAATGCATGGATTCAAGCCTCATAATAAACCTTGAGAATTTTCGGTGTACCAAATTAAAACAAGAATCATTGATTGCAATCTTTTTCCCTTTCATTTCAACTGAAAAAAGAAAAAGCAATGTTGACGAACAAACAAGCCATGAACTATGTCAATTCGAAGGATGGTATCTAATGGGACCAGGTCCAAATTAAGCGAGCAATTTTACTGCACGACCAGCTAAGGAACACATACTCAAAATGCTTTTGCTTTAAAGGTAATCTTAGTACCAATGTAATTGCTTATATACGACTCCATTTAATTAAGTTGATAAATTTCTTCCCTTTTTCCTTTTTTTTTTTTTTTTGGTAGGAAAAAAAAAACACTAGTATCTTGTCTAAAGCAGAGAAATATGCGTTTATCTAAAATTTTAATGAACCCAATCTAGTCAAATTTCACCCCATTAATTATACTAAAGTGAACTCCTATAAACTAAAATCTCAAACATCCACTTAACTTGCCTTGCTATTTCCTCCTCAATGCTCTTAAGCTACTCAATCACCTCACATCTCACAAATGTTTCTCAATCTTACAAAACATCATCTACCATCCACTATATAAGCATAACACCTGTTTGCTTATACCAAATTCACCTCTATACTAACCCCCCCCCCCAAAAAAAAAAAATCGTTCAAAAAAAAGAAAATCCCTTAACTAAGCCAACATGAAAATCTCTTGTTTGTTCCATATATTCGTCAGCCTAGCCTTTTTATTGAGCGTGGCCAAACCAGACCCAGATCCACTTCAAGACTACTGCATTGCCGATAGAAAAGCCACTTTTTACTTGAATGGTGCACCTTGTATTGACCCAAAACTAGCAACTTCTGCCTATTTCACCACATCAGCTCTAGCCAAGGCTGGGGACACTAAGGCCAACGTCTTCGGCTTCAATGTCACACTCACCAATATTGCTAATTTACCAGGGATAAACACCTTGGGCCTAGCCCTGGCCCGGATAGATATAGCCCCAGAAGGAATAGTGCCGCTTCACTCGCACCCACGGGCCTCCGAAGTCACCATTTGTCTTAAGGGCGAACTCCTCGTGGGCTTTGTTGATACCTCAAAACGTTTATACACCCAACGGTTACGGGTCGGGGAGTCATTCATGTTTCCGAAAGGCTTAATGCATTTTTTGTTCAATATTGATTCTTTTAACCCAGCACTTGCTGTTTCTGGGCTTAACAGCCAAAATCCTGGAGCCCAAGTTTCTTCTGCAGCTGCTTTCACATCAATTCCCTTAATTCCAGATGAAGTTGTGAAGAAAGCATATCAAATTACTACCCAAGATGTCATGAAGATGCGAAAAAACCTTGGTGGGTAATGATATTAGCCGTGGTGACTATGAATCAAACCCACTCAACCGTTTGTTAAGCCCCATGTGAACGCAGATTGGGCTCTATCTAGTATGGGCAGTTGTGACAGCCCTTAAACATATCTCTTATAATATTGAAATTATGTACTTATTATGAAGGAACGGAAGAATGTAGGATAATTTGCATATCGGTTTGTTAAGGTTTCGCATGAAAAGGGTAAATGGATAAAAAGTGAATTGAGCTGAAGGCAGGAATTAATTCTAAGATTGAACAAATAAGTTTCATAAACAAATTTCAATTGAATAGGATCTAGACGGTTATCTTTTCTCGATTGGGGTAATAATAATTTAATTTCACTTCCTTTACTTTCCTGAGTCATTTTCTTTATCTATTCTATAGTGTAATATCACATGTATTTTTCTTTTTATATTCACTTTTTGTAGGTGGATTCAAAGATAAATTATCTATGTTAAGATTAAAAAAAAAGAACTCCATTGCGAAGTAGTCCTAACTAAGATCGATCACAGGAGGTGAGCCAATCCTTATATATTTAATCTTTATTTAATTCCACTCCCAAGCCTTGTTTGACCTTTACACGCACGAACTAAACAAAGTGCAAAAAATGGGTTAATTTCATGCATTCTGTTAGATCCAATCATCACCTCCAGATCTAGTTCCCTGGATTGTGCCTTTTTTATTATTATTATTATCTTTCCTTAGAAAAATGGGTTGAAAGAGCAATTGCAATTTGAAAACTATTTTATTAGCCCACCATCACAAACCATATTCTTCAGAGTAAAGCATTAGAATTTTCTTGTGTTTAAAACCATACGTTTACGTTAAGCAAAAATAGGATACCAGGTCAAATTTGAGACATGAAAATGATTGAATAATGACTAAAACAAAATGGTCATGGCTTGACGTTTACATGGCAACATTTCAAGCTTCTGCTGGCATGCAGTTTGGCTGTCTCAAGATCAATTGGATTTGTTTCTTGTTGAAAAAGCTCCACCTCTTAGCCTCTTGCAACTTCTGGAAATCTAAAATTATCAACTTGTATTGTAAACCACCTCTAATTAATAGAACTTCAGATTTTTATTAATGAGTTATTTTTTTTAATATATAGTAAAGTTATTTCCTTAAGTGATATTAAGTTTTTTTTTTGTTAATTTTACATGTATTTTTCACTTTAATTTAATAGATTTTGAATTGAGCATTAACCTTAGGAATTATGTTAATTTAAGTGAGATTAAGTCTTTCTTATTGATTTTAAGATGTACTCTTCACATTGATTTAATATATTCAAAGAATTAATTCTCTTAAATATTGACGCCAAAAAACAAAACAAGAGAATTAAAAAAATAAATTTGCTAAATTCTTAAAAATCCAGTTTAAAATTTTTAAATTTAGAAGAATTCAAAAAATTGAATTTCATTTTAATGATTTTCTTAATTGAAAATATTATATTTAAAAAATTTTAATTCTCTTATTTTATAAAATTTTATAAAAATTAATAATTTTATCAATTTAAAATTTATTTTAAATAATAAATTTTATTATAAAATTATTTTTTTCCTTACATTGATTTATTTCAATATTACAACAAAAGTCAAAGAGTTAAAAAAAAAATTAATAGACAAATTGGAACTTAATATCCAGGCCTGTACTAAGCAAAGAAAAATAATAGTGTTGTTTGAGTGGGGCCTAAAGTTGAGTGGGACATTGAGAATGGAAAAGGCCCCCCTCGTGCGTGAGCCATGAGCCACTTGAAATGGACACAAATTCATTGCTTTCTCTTTTCTTCTCTAACTTTTTCCTTTTTGGCTTTTGCAAACACTGTTGCATCATGTGATCTATCTGTATCATTCAATCGTAGCTTTCCTCAAATCAAATGGTTTCGCCACCACCACTTCAAAAGTCCATATACAAAATTTCTTTTTTTTTTAAAAAAAAAAAAATGGACGTTGCTATTCATCTCTGTTGTTCTCTGCCAAAATAATGATTTGATAACATACAAAGAAATCAACACAACCAAAAAGAACCAAAATTTGTTCCATACCGATGGAAACCCTCAAAATTAAGGAATTGAAATCCCAATATGTAAATCACATTATCAACATCATCATCAACAAATGAATAACCAAATCCTACCATCAATCATCCCTCTTTCCAATTCCTAATCTGTACACATCTAAGAATTTCTTCAAATGTGTGTAAACCCTAATAAAAATATACCAAATTTTTTTTTAAAAAAAAAAAGAATCACAAATAACCAAAAAAACCCATCAATGCATTCTGACCAGAAGAACCAAATAACCCTAAAGACGGATCATACCCTTTATAAAGATCGTACGGCTCCCATAGATGATCAAGCGGACACGGTTTCTTCCCATCTAACCGGACCCACGGCTTCCCTTTCCCGCTCCAATGCAACAAACTAACCGGACCCGGATGCAACGACCGGCAACTCCCCCTCACATTATCACCCCCCAATCCATGTTGGTTCCACCGGTGATCAATCCCCTCCACATTCCCCGCGAACACCAGTAAGAACGGCGGCAGCGAACCCAACTCGTAAATCCTTTGCTTCCTCTGTATCTCCATCCACTTCTCTATCCTCCTCCTGTAATTACCTTCTCTCCACTTCACCAAATCCATAACCATCACGCCCGTGTTGAAATAGCATGGAATCCGACCCGAAAAGACCCGAGAGAGAATCGGGTCGGACCAGAATGACAATGTGAAGTACTTGGTGAAATTGGCGTGGCAGTATTCGGGGGCGCCGATGACTCGGTTTCCGGCGAGGACTGTGTTCCAGAGCTTGTGGATGTCGTCGACGACGACGACGTCAGAGTCGAGGTAGATGACCCGGTCGACGCAGGGGTCAAGGACGTCTCCAAGGTAGTTACGAGCGTAGTTCAATGGGTTTTCGAGCGCTTGGCGGATGGAAGAGGAGATGAGGTTGATGACGGCGTCTTCGCGGAAGATGTAGACCTTGAAATTGAGGGATGGGAAGATGGATCGGACGAGTTGAGTGAGGACTCGGGGATTCGCCGGGTCGAATTCGGCGGCGATGAAGTGGAGGAAGATGTTTTCCGGGCAGGAGGAGTGTTTGAGGACGGAGTGGACGGCGGCAACTGTACCGCGGAGGTATTCAGAGTCTAGAGTCATGGCTATATGGACCAATGACGGGTCGCATGAGGAGACGAAATGTTTGTTTGTTGGTGATGGGCAGCCTACTCCATTACGGTAGTCCGGCACCTCAACGAATCGGAAGAGGCTTAATTCGTGTGCGTCTGTGGTGGAGCCCGGAATGGAGCGAATCCCAAGGCAGAACGGCGAAGAAACAAGAATCAAGAAAATGAAGAAAACGAAACCACGACGCATTGTGAGCTTTTTTTTTTTGGGGGTATGGATTATGTTATTAGCAGCATTGATTGATTTGGCATTGGAAGGGAAGAAGGAAGAGGAAAGATGAAGACGGCAGCCGTATAACCGTTAACTACTAATAGTCATAGTAGTAGTCTTGTTTCTTGCTGTTCATCTTTCCAAGAAAACGCGGTCTTTCTTTCTTTCCTTTTCGTCTCCTTTTTCCCTCTTTCTGCAGTGTCTATATATAGATCAACATATATAGCGATCAGGAGAGGAGAAAAGTAACAGAGAAAGTAAATAATACAGTGGATTCTCTGTTTCTTGATTGGGCTGATGCGTCTTTCTTTGTCTAACGTTTAAACTTTGAAAAAAAATGATTGAGAATTTTAGTTTTCTTTTTCTTTTTTTTCCTTTGTTGATTACAAAATAAAAATGGCAGTGTCCCTATGATGCTTGATTTCTTGGGAATGTACTGTGAGAGGAATCTACTATGTGATGAATGCCTATCTACTATTATTACTAAATTGGACTCTTAATTATTTCAATTTCTTTTACTCTACTAGTATAACCAAGGCCTTCAAGTGGTGGTGCGGTGCTCTTATTTTAAATAATAATTACTCCTCAATTAATTGATTATTTGAAAAAATAATTGTTTGAGTAAAATTCATATAGTATTAAAATTTATCACTTTAGTTTTAGTTTATTTAAAATAATATATTTTTTAATCTTTGTTCTAAAGGTAACATTTTTCAAATATAATTCATATATAGTATTAGAATTATTGTGTTGATTTTGAATTATTTTAATTATGTTATTTTTAAAAAAAAATAATGTAACAGTTTTATAAATCTAATTAAAAATAAAACATTAACAAATATAAAATTTTCACTATCAATTAGTTTCACAAATACTGACATCTAATGATTTTAAATCTAGAGTTTTAACAATCAATTTAACTTATTGAACTATAATTATTAGGGTCGAAATATTCTATATAAAAAAAAAAATTATGAACAAAAATGAAAATTTCACTATTATTTAGTTTTAAAAAATACTTATGATCTTATGCTAATTAAGAGTTTGAATTAGCTGAATTTTAGTAGTTTCACACAAAATCAGAGTTAGCTTCACATTTACATTTCCTTAAAACTTAACATGTATAATTTCTGAGTCTCAATATTAAATAATTTAAGCTTTCAGGTGAAATTAAGAGATATGTAAAAAAAATTTAAATATTTTACATTATATATATTATTTAAAATTATATTATAAATGTTGCTTTATACTTTTTATTTAATAGAATGAACTATTTTCTATCCAAAACAGGATCAAAGATGAGCAGAATGAGACAACTTATTTCCAAAAACAAAGTGCAGCACTGAAAGCATATTGTTGTTAGGATGAGGAAGTGCGGAGACAATCACTTCCGCATTACCATTCCATTCCTCTTCTTGGGACAAGTAAAGTAATATTCCTTCCCTCCACTAATGCAATAACAGCTGTCCCCCAAGCGAGCAGCTGGCCTTGGCTTAATTGCTGACTTTGACATGGACGGCTGTGATCTAGCCTGGCACTCGTCCTTGACCCACTACTTCTCTCTCTCTATTGGCTCTTGGATTCTCACCCACGTGATCACGTGCTCCCTACCATAGCCTGTGCCTATCGCTGTGCCTTAACGGAGGGGATATATAAACTGTTTTCCTCTTCTGTGTATTTATTCAACATTTTCAAGAAACACGACATCTCTATTTGTGAATTAAGATTTTAAAATAATTTAAATATACTATTTATCTTAATATTTTTTATTTAAAAATATTATTTATAAAATAATTTTTATAACAATTTAAACATTTTATTAATAACTCTATCAATTTAAGTTTTATTTCAAATGAACAATTTTATTAATTAAGTGAATAAATTCTATTAATATAAATAATTTTTATTTTGCATTATTTTATTTTAAACAATGCAAATAATTCCATATTTATTAAATTTATTTGGGAAATTATCAATGAACAATTTTTTTTTTTTGTATATCTAAGATAGATAAATAGCTTCATTAAAGTTCACAAAAAAATGCAAACGATTATCTTTTAATTTTATTTGAATATAGTACTGGAAGACCAAAAAATGAATTACATTAGATTTCCAATCTCAATAATTTTAGCAATATGACATGGAAAGACACAAATCTACAATTCTACAATTCTTTATTCACCACAAAATGAAGAGACTAATATAACATAACATGCAACGGAAGCAAAGATTGTCACAATCAAGCAATTTGCTTATATTGTTCAAATTTTATTCTATAATGTATCTAAAAGCTATGTCTCTTGCATTTTTTGTTTTTTCACATCCTAAAATAAATAATTGAAAAAAAAATCATAAGTAAGATTTATTGGACATAATTGTACCACAATTTTAATGTTTTCTTGCTGCAACGAATCTTATAATTTTGGAGAAATAATGATTTGAAATTAATCAATTAATATATATAATTAATTATGATATTAAATTCAATTTTTAAAATAATACTTATTTAGTATTAATAAAATATGATATATGTGTATATTTTGACAAACTTTATTAATTTGAATGTCATTATATTATAAAATAAACACTCGGTCGATCATCATATTATTGACTTAATGATTAAAAATTATGAATTTTCCATTCAATAATATTATATAATTTTTTAAAATGATAATATGAAAAACTGATTTTTTTTTTTTAAAAAAAAAGAAAAGAAAAGAAATGGAATTGTTCATGTTATGATGTTTGGAAATGGAGAGTTGAATTGCAATTGGAAAATCAGTGGTGGATACTCACCGTTCTAACGTGAAACACACAATACCTTTTTATTGTTAAGTTCGTTTCATCTCTTTCCAATCATTGATCATTAGCATTTAGTTGTTGATTATTGACTAAATTGAAACTTACTTTTGTTTGTGTTGCAATAAAGGAATATACAAACTATTTTTTTATTATATAATCAATAAAGTGAAAAGAGCAAATATATTATCTTCTATCTTATAATTATAATTAAAACCATAATTAAGATCTATTAGGTATGTATTATTATACGTGTCAAGAAAAATAAAAGAAAACAGTGAGAATGGGGGGTTGTCTGGAGTGTTACAAAGAAAATATTATGGTTTTAATTACTAGTTTAATTTTGATCTTAATTATGTTATTTGCCCTCAAATTATAAAAATAATCCAGCACTAATTTGCAAGGAGAAAACTAAAGTGGTGTCAAGAATTCTCTGGCAGCATCATTTCATGCTGGATATAAAAAAATCCTTAGTGGCATTCCCAACAACTCCATGTACAGAGTGTACCATTCAATTAATTTGCCAGTTTTATTATTTTTTTTTTAGAAAGAAAAGGTTGGGAATATAAAAACTAGTTCAAAATAAAATAAAAATATAGAGTATCGAGTAAGTGTTCATTAGGTGTGTGAGTTACCTTTTAAAATTTGGAAGAGACCAACAAATCCTTAATTATGCAAATATAAAGCAATATTATAAAGAGTCGGGTGAAGCTCTTGATCAGATTTTGGCAGGGACTATGAGATTCCGATGAAGAGCGCCAATTTCCAACTCATACCAACTTGTCATAAATAAAACCCTGAAACTCTTTTGTTTCTCCAAGACGACCACGTTCCCAAAAAACCCAACAAGATTGCCGGCATGGGAGTATCGAACACAGTGACAATTATTATCCATTACATAATTTTTTTATTCATTAAAATTGACTATTGAATTATTAATTTTACCATAAATTGCCAATTTTAGTTCTCATTTTAAACTCTTTATTCTCTTGCTCCTAGTCGTTTTATTTTAAGTAACTTTTTTTTTTTATAGTATTTTCAGATTAACGCTACTAGTGACAAATCTGATTTTATTTATTTTTAATAAAATATATCACTTTATCTTATTTTATTTTATCTTTTCTATCCTATTTTAAATTTATTATTTTATTTTTTAGTGAGTTTTTATTTATTTTTTAAGAGTTTTAGTAGCTTAACAGTGATTATTCAGTAATATATGATGATGTATTATACATTGTTTCAAATATATTATGATATATTATATAAATTTTATTATGTTATAATATCATATTTGATAATAATTTGCATAATTGATAAAAATGTAAAGTAATTGAAAATATTTCATGATAAAAATAGAATTATGATTTATGAGCGAATTAATGTGTAATTATTGGCAATATTGAAAATAGATTTTATATTGATATTCTAAATTATAAAATTATTTTATTTTCTATACATCGTAGATTATTTATAAATAAAAATATATTTTATGACTTTTATTCTAAAAAAGTTGTTACCTTTTAGTTTTTTTACTAAGATTGGTAATTTTTTATATGATCTAATTAAATGATATAATACAACACGTAGTTAAATGAATTTGAGTTTAACATAAACAAGTTTGAGTCATAAAATGGGTCAAATATGTTTAAATATATTGATTCGTCTAACTCGCAATAAACATGATTAAACACAATTACATAATCAGATTAATAGATTAACATGGAATACACTATACAAATATACATGTTTAAACAAGATTTAAATAAATATGTTTATATATAAGAAAATATCTTTAAATTCAATTTTATATTTGCTTAGATTTTTAATATTTAGTATATGTTTTTTTAATATAAAAATATTTTTTAGTTAAAAATTAAAATTTTTTATTTATTTATGTTTTTAGGTTAAACGTGTCTTTCCGTATTATGACACAATTGATTAAATTGATTTATACGAGCTATATAGTGTGATATGTTTCATAAATATCTTCGTGTTATAATTGAAAATTTTGATACAATTAATTAAACGAGTTGTGTTCGAGTTGAACATTTTGTGTTATATATGTATTTCGACGCAACATAATTATATACGACACAACACAAATTGAAACTCTTATTTTCACATTGTTTAAAAAAATATTTAATATTTTACTAACTCATAATTTATAATATATATATATATATATTTTTATCTATATCATTAATTATATTTAATGAAAAAATAAATATATTTTTCTAATTTTAAAGAGTAAATTAAGAAAATTAATTATAAATATTTTTAATTTAATTTAATGAACATAGAAAGAACAGTAAACAACTTTTTAAGATAAAAAATATTATTTAAAAAAAATTAATTCTCAATTTCATAATTACAGCATCGTGATTTGAATTTTAATATGTGGCTCTCAAAGATAAACAAAATTTATGGAAATTAATAATAATAATAAGATCGCATGGAATCATTAATATGAAAATTAAGGGCAGGCGAGAGGTTGATATGTATTATGATATGAGCATAGGATACTATGAAGCTGACATATATGCAGCAACACTGGGCTTTGGCACAGACCAGGACGTCGGCGTTTTGTCAGCATCTTACATCCTTTTTAAACAAAAAATTCAGTTTACCACGTGTGGATAAAACAAGCGACGAAGATTCAAAAAGAAAAAGAAAGGGAGAAAGGAGCAACTAGTGTCGAGAGGGACCCTTATTTTCTTCCACGTGGTCCGACACCATTCACAAGGTAGCAGGAGGGCGCCGCCCGTGAACCCAGCGGGTTTCTTGCGGCGGGCATCGGTGGCGCCTTATCACGTCTCGTATCTCACATTAGTGACCATTAGGCGTCGGCGCCCCTAAATTTAAATTGTTAGCCCATATAGATATGTGTATGGGCTATCTACGAGACAAACCTAAGAATAATGTGAACAAAATTTGGATATTTATAATTTACCTTAATATAAATGCTTCACAGCTTCATAGTTTCACTTTTTGTTTGTTTTTTCTTGAAGTATAAAAATACTTATACTCTAGTTATACATCATAATCCATTCAAGGAAATTACAGGTTTAGGACATGTGTCAAAAGCTATTAATTGTTTAACCAGGAGTTTTTCCTCCCCTTTTCAATCCATAAAATCAATTACAAGTTCCTTTGACAAATCACATTTCCCACCATTTTTGATAGTGGAGGCGCCTAGTTTCAACTACAGAATAATAAACTCTACTCAATGTGAATTGCAGAAACAGCTGATGTTATTTCCTTACTTCTTGGATTGCTGCTTTCTAACGCACACCATGAGGATCTTCTCTAACCAACAAGGCCAGAACATTGAGTGAACTCCAAGCTTTGGTAATGTTGCCGCTGGAGTCCCCAAGGGTAACAGCGACGACTGCGTCAAATCCTCCAGCACCAGGAATTCCAGCCAACAAAACTCCCTCCATATCCATAGTAGTATCTAAGAGTTGAGTCTGCGATTCAGGCTCTATTGGCGAATTTTGCAAGTTTAAGAGTTTAATGAACAAACTTGAGAAAATAAAACAAATGGTAAAGAACAAAACTAAATGATCGCTTTTCATATTCGGAATTACTAGAGACGCATGCTAAGAACCCAGAGCTGCAACCCTCTTAATTTACAAAGAAATAAGGCATCAAATTCTCATGCCAACACCTTCAAACTGACAACAATAAAGAGGAACTTACAACTGTGCTTTGATCAGGTCTAGACGTAACTACATCTATGAATTAGAATATCCAAACAGGTGAATGCAGTAATAGTTCTTTTCCAGTAATATGAGTTATTCAAGCCATTGTAACATGCATCTTTGCTAAATCACTAAAACCTGCTATGTAGAAGCACCAATTGTTGTGGAATAAGGATAATATTTCACCTACTAAACTCACCTAATAAATTTATAAGTGAATAGAGAGTGCAAAATTGTATTAAAAAACCGCACTATAAGGTAATTTTCAAGAAAGATTGGAGGGGTCACAAGCGGTCCCACTTAAAATCCAACCTCTTTAGACAGAATCACCCTAACAATTTAACAATACAATATATCACTACAACTATACCTTACAAAATAGCTATTGAAAAATAAATACAAAAAGAAGAACACCGAAATTCGATCAATTATGTCTTCGTCCTCAGACATTACTAAAATTATATTTCATTAAGAAAAAAACTACAAAGTGAAATATTATAGAAGATGGAGAAATATTGAAAATTGTCTAAAATACAAGTAGACAATTTTGGGATAATAAAACTAAAGGAATTAAAGCTCTATTTATAACAAAAATTCTCCATTCGCTTTGTTATTTCTCCGATGTGGGATATTGAAGTGAGCTAACATAGTTAACAAATCTCCACCTTGGCGAATTTCAACGTCTTTAATCTCTCAAACAATTTTTGATAGTGTCTCCAAATTCAACATCACACTTTAGCAATATTGATCAAGTCTAAACAAAGTTGAAATTTGACCACAGTAACAACTTTTGTCATCATGTCAGCAAGATTCTCAGTGGTATAAATTTTCTGGATTCTAACTCCCTCTTCTTCTATAATATCTCTCACAAAGTGATATCAAACATTGATGTGCTTTGTTTTTGCATGACAAACAAAATAGTTTTTAGCAGAAATGTCACATTTGATGAATCTACCATGTTAAAAAAGGTGGATGTTGAGCAGTTAGATGATACTCACAAGCAGGTGGAATTTGAGAAAATAGTAATCTCAGCAGATGAAGGTGTTGAGATCCATCCTACGGTAGAAGGAGATTCTCAAGGAGTTCAAGGACTTCTTCAACAACTTGAACCAAGTACATCTAGAAGATCAGAGAGGGTGCATAGAATGTCTGATCGTTTTGCTGATATGGTGACTTATAAGAAGTCGATAGGATTGTCTAGTCACTATGTTGATATAATGCCTCATGCATCTCCAGTTGTAGCTGATAACATTCCTACCACTTTTATTGAAGCAGTCCAAAGTTCAGAATTTTTATTGAAGCAGTCCAAAGTTCAGAAGAAGAAAAGTGAAGGATTGCCATGTATGAAGAAATACAATCACTTTATAAGAATCAAACTTCGGAACTTGCTAGTCTCCCAAAGGGAAAGAAAGCAAATGGATGCAAATGGGTCTTTGCAATGAAAGAAAGATTTCCTGGCCAAGATGATGTTCACTATAAAGCAAAATTGGTGATTAAAGGCTACGCTCAGACGAAGGAAATTGATTATAATGAGGTATTTTCTCCAGTTGTTAAGCATTTATCCATTAGAATTTTGTTTGCTTTGGTAGTACAGTTAGATTTAGAACTAGTTCAATTGGATGTAAAAACTGCATTTTTACATGAAAACTTAGAAGAGGAAATCTACATAACTTAGCCAGAAGGGTTCAAGATTACTTCAAAAGAAAATTTAGGGTGTAAACTTGAGAAATTTTTGTAGGGGTTAAAGCAATCTTCGAGGGAGTGGTACAAAAGATTTGACAAGTTTATGATAAAGCACAGGTAAACCAGGAGCAAATACGATCGTTGTGTGTATTCGCGCAAGTTACAAGACAGATCCTTCATATATCTTTTTTTTTATGTTGATAATATGCTGATAGCTTCAAAGAGTCAGACAAAAATTTAAAAATTGAAAACTCAGTTGAGAAAGGAGTTTGAAATAAAAGATTTAGACAAAACAAAGAAGATTCTTGGCGTAAAGATTACCAGAGACAAAAAATTGAGGAGACTTTATTTGACTCAGAAATAATATTTGAGAAAGATATCACAACATTTTGGCATGAATGAAAATACAAAACTTGTTAGTACTATGCTTGCTCTTCATTTTAAGCTGAATGCCTCTGTCACCGAAGAACAATACAGAACGAGTATGCAAGTGTTGTTGGTAGCTTGATGTATGCTATGGTTTGTACAAGGCCCGATATTTCACAAACAGTTGAGGTTGTGAGCAGGTATATGTATGATCCAAAAAAGAAGCATTGACAAACTGTGAAATGGATTATATGGTACATTAAAAATAACGTGGATTTTGGATTAATATTCGAGCAGAAAAACAATTTGTGCAGTCGGATATTGTGATTCAGATTATACTGGTGATTTAGATAAATGTCGATCAACTACTAGTTATGTATTTACTTTTGCAAGGCACCAATTAGTTGGAAGTCTATTTTACAGTCAATAGTTGTTCTGTCTATTACAGAAGCAAAGTACATAGCAATCACAGAAGTTGTAAAGGAAACAATTTAGCTTCAAAGATTATTTGGTGAACTGGGAATAGAGTAGAAGTACATCAAAATACATTGTGATAGTCAGAGTATTATCCACTTAGCAAAAAATCAAGTTTATCATGCAAGGACAAAACACATCGATGTTCGATATCATTGTGAGAGAGATTATAGAAGAAGGTACTCCAACATTTTGGCATGAATGAAAATACAAAACATGTTAGTACTCCGCTTGCTCTTCATTTTAAGCTGAATGCCTCTATATCACTGAAGAACAATGCAAAACGAGAGTACATGTCAAAAGTACCATATGCAATTGTTGTTGGTAGCTTGATGTATGCTATGGTCTGTACAAGGACTGACATTTAACAAACAGTTGGGGTTGTGAGTAGGTATATGTATGATTCAGAAAAGGAGCATTGCCAAGCTGTGAAATGGATTATATGGTACATTAAAAATATTGTGAATTTTGGATTGATATTTGAGCAAAAAAACAGTCTGCAGTCGAATATTGTGATTCAAATTATGCTGGTGATTTGGATAAACGTCGATCAACTACTAGTTATGTATTTATTCTTGCAAGGCACCAGTTAGTTGGAAGTCTATTTTACAATCGACAGTTGCTTTGTCTACTACAAAAACAAAGTACATGGCAATCACAGAAGCTGTAAAGGAAGCAATTTAGTTTCAAAGGTTATTTGGTGAACTGGGAATTGAGTAGAAGTACATCAAAATACATTGTGATAGTCAGAGTGTTATCCACTTAGCAAAAAATCAAGTTTATCATGCAAAGACAAAACACATCGATATTCGATATCATTGTGAGAGAGATTATAGAAGAAGGTAGAGTTAGAATCCAGAAAATTCATACAACTGAGAATCCTGCTGATATGATGACAAAAGTTATCATTGCGGTAAAATTCCAACTTTGTTTGGACTTGATCAATATTGCTAAAGTTTGATATTGAATTTGGAGACTATCGAAAACTGTTTGAGAAGAGATTAAAGATGTTAAAATTCGTCAAGGTAGAGATTTGTTGACTATTTTGGCTCACTTCAATATCCCACATCGGGGAAATAACAAAAGAAATAAAAGATTTTTTTTGGTTATAAATAGAGTTTTAATTCCTTTATTTTAATCATCCTAAAATTGTTTACTCATCTTTTAAGCAATTTTCAATATTTTTCCCTCTTTTGTAATATTTCATTTTGTAGTCTTTTTTTTAGTGAAATATAATTTTGGTAATGTCCAAGGACATAAGCATAATTGGCCAAACCTTGTTAAATTATGGTGTTCTTATTTTTGTCTTTATTTTTCAATAGCTATTTTGTAGGATATAGTTGTAGTGATATATTGTGCTGTTAAATTACTATTAGGTTGATTTTGTCTAGGAGGTTGGGTTTTAAGTGAGACCACTTGTGACCTCTCTAATTTTTCCTCAAAATCAACCTATAATGTGATTTTTCAGTACAATCATTCACCCTCTATTCACCTATAAATTTATTAGGTGAGTTTGGTAGGTAGAATATTATCCTTATTCCACAACAATGGACAGTAGCAACAAGAGTCAAATGATGTAAAGTTGAACGTACAGGAACGCCTGCAGCCTCACCCATCTGGCGCATATGATTTCTGATCACAAGCATTGCATTTCTTGCTCCTAACAGAGCTTTAACAATCATCTCTTGTCTGGGCACAGCTACCTGCTCAATCCACTGTTAATGCAATGCAGGGATTGCCCATAATGAACATTAGGACATTAAGGAATTGCAAAGGTTACAAAAAATGCAACACTAAATAAAACAAGTTTAAAAAGTAAAGAAAGATGAATTAACCAAATATCATCATCTTCCAGCCATGATGACAAATCTGGCAAGAGTGGATATCATTTCAGGGCCAGGGGCAGAGGCCTTGATAGGGGCACAGATTTTTGTGGACAGGCTAAAGATCCCATCCATTGTACTTATTCTTTCTCCACGATTTCTCTACCTTTTTTTCACGACATTCCAAATGTAGGTAAGCATTTCCTTTGTCCTTATCATGACTCATATCCTACTTTGTAGCATCAAGAAAGTATGAACTATTTCTAGCACTTACGATATGCCCCTGTGTGGAGCCTGGTGTTTTTGGCATCCAAAAACTAAAACATTTTTTTTGTGGAATTCTTCACATATAACGCCAGAAAAAAGCCCACATTAACAATCTTATTCATCACAAAAGCCAAGTCCCTTTTCATATGATGTTTAACTTGATGAGTGATATGCTGACAAGATGATTTGAATTGGCTTTATTGAATTGACATTGTCATATTTATCGAGACAAAATTTCCAAAATCAGGCTTCAATACAAAAGAAAACCATGTATTTCCAGTACTTGCACCATTGTTTCTATGTTGTGACTGAGGATTGGTAATTACCAGAACAAGTTTATTTGAGAACTTTTTCAGTTCATATATATTTGTGCGTGTGTGTGTGTATATATATATATACATGAAATGAAAGTCAATGAAAATAATTATTGTTTTGGTCTCACTATCACCGTATATATAAGAAACAAGAGCCCCAGAAATACCTTGTCTGACTTTACCATGCTGCAGCTGTCTATCACGCATTCATATTCATCCCAATATTGTTCTGAGAGCTTGCTTAGAATATTAAACTATCTTTCAAGTGCTGAATTTGCCTCTGACAACTTTATCCATGTTTCTTGGGACTTATGAGGATCAGACTTTTGCCACTTCTTCACAGCACCTATCATTGACAGTGTGGATGATCCTCCAGTTCCTGGTTCACGTAGTAGCTTCAGAAGTATCATAATTATCATTAGAGAACACCTACATTTTTGTTTAATGCATCAAGAAAAAATAAACAGAATTCTGAATTGTTGTTTTAAAAGGTTATTTTTTCACACTAAATTCATCAAAGTTCTCTCTTGATTGCATCCCTTGCTTTGTCAATTTAGGTTTCAATCATATTATAATTTGCAATCTTCACATCTACAAACACTCAACAGAGAAGCACAAGTTTATTCACATGAAACATTAAAACATCTTAAGCAATATGGGAGTTAGAATCCAGAATGCTAGATGAAGAGAGGACAAAATCACTCAGCATCACAACCGAGCAAGAGTTTGAGAAGCAAATGTCCAATCAAGGGAGATCATAGAGGTTCTTGTTTTTTTCTGAAGAAAAAAATAGAGGTTTTTTTTTTTTTCTGAAGAAAAAAATAGATGAACAAATAATAGTGAATGAGGTGGGATCTTCATCATCAACTAATGATAGCCATCTCTGTATAAACCAACACAAAAATAATGACAAATATGCACTCTAGTAGGGAGCATCAAATGGTATATCTCAAACTGCTTACCAGGTTCATCAGTGGTGGCAAGGAAAATGTAGCCCTTTCATTGTCCCAATTTCTCTTCAGGATTTTAGCAATGAAGTCCGGCAATGGAATTCCACTCACAGCATCCTGAAATGTTTTTTGGGGAACAATCATATGTAAATAGCGCCATGATGGAAGTTTTCCTAGGAAATTCTCTAAAATTTTTGACACAATGTCAGCATATCAATGAACGCTGAATTATTTTATTTTAAAACCAAAATTTGTTTGCTTTAAGGAAATACTCAATATGAGATGCTTGTAGCAAACATTCAATTATAAAAACCCAAAGATATTATCGCCTGAAGATTTAATGGTAAGTCAACTAGACAACTTATTGAGATAATGATATGATTCAGGCAACAGTCTGTATCTTCTTTCCAAAGCTCAATCATTCAAGATATGCAGATTATCTGAAACTTAACAAACAAAAATATAAACATGAATTGATCTCTAAAAGGTTCACAGATTAGGAACTGCATAAGAATGGCACAAAATGATCAAGCCTCAGAATTGGCACATAATAAAGCACATATAAAGCATAATCTAAAGGTTTCAAGGCTTCATTTTACCAAAAACAAAGCCCCTACTGGCGAAAAAAAGAGTAAGATATGTGGACTGTACAAAATAGTATACCATGCTGATTTATCTATTGAATAACACCAATTTCTCCATGTTTGAAAATAAAATTCCTGAGTATTCCCCAACTCAATTAAGCCTCAACACCAATTTAGTTAAGGTCTGCTATATGGATTCTCTTTCTCAGTTCCATGTGGGTTAGGAAAAAAGAGTGCAAGCTTGATAAAAGCTCGTTTATGTTTATTTATGAAGCTGATGAACCAGTTTAAATAAAAAAAACACGTATGAGCTTCACTCATTAATATTCATGAACATGTTCACTCTAGAGCTAATTTAAAGCTCATATACAGTCATTTATATGTGATAATAGTTTATCAACTAACTAAATTTTGGCTTTGATTTTAGCAATCATATTTTAAATCTATCTGTAATCTTAAATTTATTTGTAATATATCATCAAATCTTTATAATAATTAGTCCATATGCACAAAATAAAACAAATATAATAACTTATAACTTATGACCAAGTACAAAATAAATTTATACATTATATCTATAATATTGTAAAATTATAAATTAAAAAAATTAGCAAATATAATAACTTAGTAAGGAGGAAAACAATTTTGAGGATGTGAAAACTTTATTCCATATTATTTATAAACAGTTTGAAAGGGGCTGTTCTCTGTATAAAAAATGAAATCTACTCCTTTTTCTTATATTCAATAATGACTAAGTCATCAAGTGCTCCTATAAGATTATAATTGTGGGCATATTTCAATAATATTATATGTACATTTATTAATATGATCTACAAGATATAAAATTTTTAAAAAAAAACTTAAAAATTGTCAATGATGAAATTGATAAGCTCAAGCTTGATAAAAGTTCGTCATGCTTGACCAAGCTTAAGTGTAAACATAGGATGTAAGAACTCGGTAAAAGTTCGGGTCGAGCTTGCTATATAATAACTGAACAAGCTTGAATATTAAACAATTCGGCTCAGCTTGTTTGCACTTCTATTAGGAAACACTCAAATAAGGTTTGGAGCTGCTGAGACCTTCTCACTTCACCCTTCAGTCATACCTACGCTGACCTTTTATCCTCTTCCTATTTTCAACTTCAATATGCTTAACCTTCCATTCTGCTAAATATGTTGGTGAACATTAGGTGTGCAACCAATCTCAGCTTCCCCTCAATCAACTGATCTTCAACAAGTACTACTTCCATCTTTCTACAAATGCAATTGTCTTTTTGATCCCCAATTGCGAAAAAATTTAAAACTGTTCTCACATAACTATTTTAGAGGTGTTAACTGTGAAAGATCCTTAAATCTGTTGTTATTTCTTCTATCTCATTCACATAATTACAAGAAAAATATTCAATATTATTATTATTATGATACAATCTTCCATGACATGAGGAGCTTTTCTCCATTTGCATCCATGATGCTATTATCATTCCATTAGCGGAGAGTGAAGAAAACCTGAATTCAAGGATTATAGCCTAAACTAAACAAAAAACTTTTGGAAGTCATAGAAAACTCAAATTGTGTACAAAGTAATGCCGAATCACTAATATTCTTTTTATCTTGTTAAGTATGCATGGGCACCCAAAATGCTTATACAGTTGTAATTGTGTGATTTGAAAGTAAGAGACATCTCATAAGTTTGGCCTTACTGTTGAACGTAGACATTCACAAGGACAGAAAATAGGAAGTACTGTAAACTAGGTGGCCTGTTGTCAATTCTATTAATAGATGTTACCACAAGACATCATACTAATCTGAATAAACATCGAACTCAGGATGGAATCAGATACTGGAAACTAGGTGGCCTGTCGTCAATTCTATTAATAGATGTTATATTTTATCATGGTCATAGGTAAAAGTATTAGGACGAGACAATAAAACAAGAGGGCATTCTTTAGTCACTTCCAATAATGATGATGTACTTGCACATTTAGCTTTGATCTCTATTTCAGTGAGAACTATGCTATCATGGTGCAGGTACAGGTATAATGAACCAATAACAGGAAACAAACTTTTATTTTTCTCTTTGCAGGGAGTGGGGAAGGATATGAAGAGAGGGGGGAAGAGTAGAAAGACCTGAGTAGCTGAAAGCACTTCTGGTGAGAAGCTGATGTAACGATGACTGCCATAAACTACAGAGCTGACATCAAAACCACTGCCAACTTTCCCTTGTGCCATGCAGTGGGCAGTTTGAGCAATAATACGCACTATATCAAGATCACAATATTCCTTATCTTCAAAGAGGGATGAAGGATCTACTCAAAGAGGGGTGAAAGATCAACAACTCCTAGGTAATGAAGTAAACCAGCAACAACAGCAGTGGTCATTGCTGCCGATGAACCCAATCCAGTTTTAGCTACCTCAGGCTTGCAGTTTTCTCCATTTGATTCCTCAATATTGAAGGTGATTGAGGAGAAAGGAGGAAGTGCAGCCAACGCTTGTGGTGTCAAAGGGAGTCCACGAGCTTCAAACTGTGAAAAAGGACAACACGTTGAAATATTATGGTAAAATTAACTGAATGAATTCGACGCATCAAAATCTCGAAATCATACAGTAGTTCATACTTGTGAGCCAACCACTTAAGTTTCGTATGCAATAAAATTTTACACTTGTTTTTATGAATGAAAATTGCAGTCATTAATAAAGCATTATATTTTGTCACATAATGTAATATTAGACAAAGAAAATTGAATTCTCAATAAAACCAACCTAATTGGTAGTTATACTTTATCATGGTCAAAGTATTAGGACGAGACAATAAAACAAAAGGGCACAATAAGTTATCCCAGTTGAAACATCAGATCCTTGAAATCCTATTGAACATTTTCCTAAAGAGTGCATTTAGTTACTTTAATTTAATATTCCCATTTGAAGTAGAACTTTCCTAGGAAAGTAGAATTCTAGTTAAGTAATTAATTGAATGTAAGATTATTAAATTTGGTTGCAAACAATATTTTCCTTGGAATGTATAATTATTTGTGTTTGATTAGTGTATAGGAAAATACAAAGACAATTAGTGTATAGGAAAATACAAAGACAGTAAGCTAGATTACTCTAATACCTTTAATATGATAAAATGTTCATTCAATTAGTCTACAATATCAAAAATATATATATAAATTTCATGGAATAAAATGTATTATAATGACCAAATTAACATAAAATATAAATATTATTGAAATTACAAAATAATTATAACATTCTAATTATTAAAAATATATGATGGTCTATTGTAAAAAAAAAAATAAAAAAATATATTTTTTTTTAAATTGTCATTTGCATTATCATGGCACAAAGTCTTGTTAAATACTTTAGTTTGTGTATGTGTGTATGTACATATAGAGATACAGGGGGTTATATTTGTCCACACATTATTAATCAAGGATATTTTTGTCTATATATATTTTTTAGTTTCCTACACCCATGTTTCTCACCCCATGATCTGGGAAAATACTTTCACATTTGGGTCTGTTCCATGGATTCAGGAATTGAGCTTTCTCGGAAATGCAACATTTTCATGTAAACCAAACATTGGAATTCAACATTTCCAGAGTCACTTCCCCTCAACAATCCAACAACTAAATGCGACTAAAATGGAAAGAGAAACCATTAAACATTACCTTGCAAGAGAAGCCTGTTTAAGACATTTTTCTTATCTTTGTCAAATGTTGCATATGCAGCTGCCACGGCACTGCTTGTTCCACCAAAGGGTTCCTTGACGTACTGAGATATTTTAAACAACAATAGTAAGCATCACAAAGTAACTTATTTAAGCATATCTTCCCCATTGATTTTCACTCTGCGCTTGATACTTAATAATATGCACAATCAAAGAAAGGCACAAATATATCCAACAACTTGCCTTGAAGAGACACATGAAAAGTCAAATTCTTCAGTGACAATTTGTACAAGCTTTCTCTAGAGAATTGGGGAGATGTTAATTTCACATCCGTCGATGACTGACAGATGATACATGGAACAAATGATTCAAAATGTTAACAAGGCAATGACATATGATATTCAAATCCAGATTATCATTAACATCAACTTCATAGACTTATTGGTCACACAGCATAACTATTAACAAGTGACTGAAACCACCTATTGGAGTGATTTAGCTTAAACATCCCAACAAACATAATCAAAACACACATTCACACACATACTAAAAAGAGGATAGTTTGAAGAATCAAACGCACCCATGCCCAGTTATCGGGTTTAATTTCATCGTAAAGAGGCTTGACAATGCCATAGAATCTAGCGTCTGTGCTAAGTACGATACCAGCATTTGGTCTTTCCAATATGAGGTAACCCCCAGTCATCAACGCCTTTCCAGGAGCAGAAACAACTATGTAGTAGTAACATAAAAAACAATACAACAAATATCAAAGAACAAAACCCGCATAAAGAAATAAGTTTAAAAAAGAAAAACAATATCATTAAAAATAACGAAAATTTTAAAACTACTGCAAATTAAGCCACGTGATAGAATTTCGCTGCAAAAATGAATATTTTACTACCCACGAAATGAAAATCAAAGATTATGGAAAGTAAGATCAAGAATGGAACTTACATAGCCATTGCCTCTGAAATCTGAAATCAGATACGTAGCTGATCAAAGAGATGAAGAAATTGATGAAATTGAATAAAAGATTGAACCTTTTGGATTATATAACAATTCCTTGCGGTGTACAAAAAATGGTATTTTTATGAGACACAAGAATGAATAATGGCAGCGTAAATGGAAGACGATGCGGACACTGAAGCTGTATCGAAGAAGACTAATAGTTTTAATGTAATTTTTCTAAAACTTATACTAATAAAATTAGTAAATGTCAATATAATAGACTTCGAATAAAATACTATGAACTCCCTAGATTTTATTGAAATACGCTATTTTATTCAATTTTGAAAAAATCTCTCCGTTTTGGCACCATTAGTTTTGACATTCTTTTGGCCTGTCCAGCAGAACTGAAACTTTTAATGGCGTTGCGGTGCACGCTTTGCAGCATAGCATTCCTATTTTATATTTTTGTTATTAAATTACAGATTCGTCGTAGCGGCACAGGACTCCAAAGAAAAAAAAGTGATTTTAGATTATTTTATTCTCAGTCTGCCCAGCCAACGATGTTTCATAATTTATCCTGCAACACGAGTCAGTGAAAAGTTGAGAAAAATATTTTAACCAATGAGATTTTGGTTAAATGATACTGTTAGTACTGAGTTTATAATTTACAAGTTCTAACTGTCTTAACGCAACAATGCTTCCTTGTTCAAAAAAAAAAAACTCAATGCTTTCAGGAAATTCAAATTCTTTTTCTTTATTTTTTTTGGGGCATAATACTGTAAAGAAGTAGTCGCAAAAAATATAAAAAACCGCAACTGAAATCCCAAACACAACTACAAACCAAAAACTACAGTATCAATCGCACTTATTAAAAAAAAAAACCAAAAAGGCGAAGCTCAAACTACACCTGCATCAATGGGGTTGCATTCAGAGACCGAACATCATAAACGCTAGCGGGTCGCCAACGTGCCAAGGCATAGAATGTTTCTGACATTTCACAAAGACTATAATACCTGACAGCTAGTAATATATGTTTCACATTCTTAACCTAAATAGACGAGAGCCTAGACGGCACCCAATGACAAAATTACGAAAAAATGCTTATTGTTGCAACGAATCGATAAGATGGACAAGATACAAAAACAAAATAACCCCCGCTACATCAAGAAATCAATATTCCTGAATCCCAAAGCATATTAGTAACCCATTCCGTTGATGATCACAGAAAATATCAAATCATAGCTCCTTGAAAGAAAACTACACAACAAAAAAGAAACAATTCTCAGCCCCACAACTTGAGAAGAATCAGTTTTTTATACAAAAAATGTGAGAAAGAACACGATTCCTGGGAAGAGATGCTCCTCTTCATTAACATTTATTTGCTTTCACTTTTGGATAACTTTTGTTGGGTAAAAAAGTTTTAGGAGTGGGATTTCATTGGAAACTCTGCACATACATTCGTTTATGGGAGCACAGCTCTAACTTCTTTCCTATCTGCCCCAAATGCCTGCAATTGAAATCAGAGATACAATTCATAAAACTCACATTGTGTGAAATCAGAGATTCAACTCATGTTTTCAATGCAGGAGATGCACTTTTGTGGTAACATGTTCACAGGCTTGAAATTACTTTGCAATCAGCAAAGAGTAAGAAAAATCAGTTTGTGAGGTCATCCAGTTTAAACATCTAGAAAATGTTGAGAACTATGATCAGGGTATTCAATTAAATTTAACAATTCAAAATTCAAAGATCATTTTGCAGGCCAAATTGGGTATAATCCAAGCTAGAGTAGCAACAACTGGAACTTGCAGATTTAGCATGGTTAAAAACTTCAATCTTCAGTTAAGGATATTGCATATATTAACTCATGCATGTATACGTTAGAGAATAGAGAGAGAGAGAGAAGGGGGAGTAACCTTAACATTTCAAGCACTGCTAGTGCATGAAACTAAGTGCACAAAACCACATGAAATGGACATCGGACAGTACAGACCATAATTGTCAAAGGCGCACCAGGCTCATGGCTCTGCGCCTCTGATAGTCAAAGGTGAGCAACATCACTCAGGCACACGCCTTAATGGAGGCACAATGCGCAAAAGAGACATGCCTTTTAAACTTTCATCTCTGGTGAGCTTCTCAATTGTAAAGACCAGCATTAGTAAAATCGGAATCTCCCAATGTACCAGAATCCAGAATCAATCGCCAGAAAATCTCTTGAATCTCCATGTCTATCGCTCAAATCTCTTCGGAACACCACCTCCTAGGTCGCCCTGAGCCAGTCTGTCCATTTCTAGTGTTCACACGCTGTAAATCTCCCTCCTTACTGTGTTTTTTGTATTTTTCACTATTTCTCTCTCCTCTAAACTGTTATTGCTGCTTTTTTTGAGTTTCTGCTGTGTTTTTTTCCTCCTCTAGTTATACCCCTTAGCAATTAGTCTAACAAGGGGGTATGGTTAGTTTGGATTGTGGTACGAGTACACATTTGCTTGTTATATCAAAAAGTATGATAGTACAATAAAGCTAAAGATAGCATAATAGGTTTTTCCTTTTTTCCCTTTTAGAATAGCAGAATAGGCTTTATATAAGCTTTATTCCTTTTCTTATAACTGTTTCTTTTTATTATTTTTCAATTTAATGTTTTATACAATACATTAAATTTTTCTTAGTGCTTAATTTAATTAATTAAGATTTATGCTATGAAAATTGCTAAGATCTTTCAATTCATTTATATAGAATTAATTTGTTTAATAATTTTTTATAGATGCTATGAAATTAAATGAAAAATTTGTTTGGACATGCGCCTGAGAGACAAAAGGTGCAAAATAAATCGTGCCTGAGAACAGAATTGATTAAAATAACAGTGTGCCTAAGAACAGACATCATTATAGAAACTGGGTTAAAGTAAGGACACAAACTTTCAGCTCATATGGTTACATTCAACTAACTTGGAATCTTAAGTTATCTTTTTTCTCTCTGCAACTCTATGCCATTAGAAAAGTTTTATGTTCCATTATTATAATTTCAAGAGGGATCCTGATTACCAGATAAAATGCAACAAACTCATCAAATCTTTGATAAATCAAATTAAGGACAGAAGAAGCTTGTCTTGGTGTTCAAAATTATCCTAAAAGGAAAAGAAAATAATGAAAACAGGCAGTAATGAAAAAATATTTATTACCTCAACTCCCAATCCTTTAACGTAGACATTTGAAAAAAGTTCTGAGGGCTCTGGCATAGGACTTTCCTGTAAACACAAATTTAAAGATCAGAGTTGAAGAGGGGAGCATCAGAACCTTGATACATTCAAAAACACAAAAAAGCATACTAAAAATAACAGAGCAGGAGATAAATTTCATTCAGCCGACAAGAATACATATTGCTCAAATTAAAACAATATGCCACTTCTTACCTTGGCTTGAGCAATGGCCTCATCTACTTCTTTTCGTACTTCTTTCTCAATATCCTGAAAAGAACAGGAAAGAAATGATACAGTTTTCTCCCCATATTATATGTGATATCTCCATTCAATACATTCTTATTTTGAAAATCTTCCAAGGCAACAAGAAAGAGAGAATAGACAAATATATTTAAAATGTTTACTGTATTTCACACAAGAAGCCAGATAGGGCACAATTCATCAGCAAAAACATGTTAAATAAATTACCTTAAGTTCTTTCTCTGTAGCTAGATCATGCGCTAATATCACCTTTCTTATTCTTTCAATTGGATCACGTTCCTGCAAATCATACCACAAAGACACAATAGATACAAAACCTCTAAAACAGTGGATTAGCTTTTGCCTGACTGCAGAAATGTTGGGTAAACTATGCAATAACCTGTCTCACGCCACTTATCTCATCACGAGTACGGTAGGTGCTGCCAGGATCAGACATTGAGTGACCATGATATCTATAGGTATCCATTTCGAGTATCTGACACAAGAATCAAGCATTGAAACAAAATAAACGATGTAGACTACTAACAAAAGGAAGTAATTAACATTTTAGTATTAGAATTTATAAGAACAATGTAGCTAATGAAATTTGGAGAATGTGCATGTTTTTTCTATAGACTTAAACGTATCTGACACAAGAATCAAGCATTGAAACAAAATAAACGAAGTAGACTACTAACAAAAGGAAGTAATTAACATTTTAGTATTAGAATTTATAAGAACAATGTAGCCAATGAAATTTGGAGAATGTGCATGTTTTATCTATAGACTTAAACGTAGGTATGAATAGATGTTATAACATAGCATTCCTTTGGAATTCAATTAAGTTCATGCTGCGTCTGGATTGAAGTATTTAACGTGACTAGATTCATGAATGCAAATAATTCAGGAGGACATAAAAACTCCACCTTTCTACAAATATTTCAGATGTTCCATTCCACCTTTACTGCCATAAAATGTTAAAATTGATACAACAGTTATAGTATGATATTAACTATATGTCATTAATCCCTAGAGATAAATTTAGGGATTAATTTCGTTCCATATGTCTATCAAACTTAGCCAGGGTTACGTATAATTCCCTTCAACAAAGGGAAGAACAAAGCTAGTACTAAGGAAATTTCTAAGGCAGTGACTCAAGTATTCCATAGTCAAGGTTTACATGTATTGAAATTAAAACAAACCTACTATATATTCAATCACAGGGCTAGAAGAATGTAAGAAAAAATTTGCATAAAGATAAATCTCACAATGGGTCCATTCTTTAAGACATGCTCCTTTGCAAATTTGCACACTTGTTTCACAGCAAGGGCATCCATGCCATCCACCTATTAATAAAAAAATAAGGAAAAACCAAAAAGAGAATAAAAATACATTATAACACAAAAGATTGGAAATCATGTGTTGACAACCACAACGATGCAGTATCAGGAGTTCATCATCATTAGGCTGCTGCAAGCAGATTCAACAAACCAGACAACTTTTTTTTTTTTTTTTGTAAATATTGTCAGCCATAATTTCTGCTGTAAAATGCTATCATTTTTTTTCTTTCCAAATGGCCCATAACATTTCAAAACAACTCATTCTGCAAAATTGATATGCTCATAAGAAAGCCTTTAATTGAATAGCTTCATGAGTCTCGCATTTAACTAATGAAGCAACTCAACTGAGTAAGGATAATTTTCTAAATTGTCAATGCAAACGACAAAGTAGAAAGAAGCCGGTCAGCACAATACTGACTTTAAAAGCTCATTTAACAGCAAGAATACAAACAACAGACAAGGAAGCAATGGTTAAAATGTTTTCTCCATTAACATGCACAATTTACAAGATATACCTATGCTGTTATTCAAAATTTGGCCTCACGATTGGTTGTCAAGCTACATGCTGCAACTTTACCTAACAAGCTATGAATTGCAACTTCACCTAAGTGAACATATTTTTTCATGATGCTGCAACTTTACCTAACAAGCTATGAATTGCAACTTCACCTAAGTGAACATATTTTTTCATAACTTTCATATGGTCAGTAGGTAGAATGGGTTACCCTTCCTTTGGGTCATTTGGATCTTAACCAAATTTTTTTTTTTTTTTTTTTAAGGTCAATTTCAAGAAATCTGCAAACTGGACATAATCTTTAAGTTTTCATCATTCAGGATTTCACCACAAAATAAAAAGAGTACATGTGTATGTGAATGATACAAATCCCTGCCATCAACAAAATCAAATAAAAACTTGAGCAGCAGGGGAAAATGGTAGAAATAAGAATCTAAATAACAAACCACAACCTCAAAAGGAAAAAAGTACTGAGCCTACCAATTTATACAGCCTCAATAATCCAGACCCACCCATAAACTTTACTGGGATAGATAAAATTTCAGCAACAGTAACAACCACACCAGGTAGAATAAACGGCATTTTCACCAGAAAATGGTAAAAAAAGAAAAAGTATGATGCAATCAGTTTCCATTGATAATGCTCGCATAACTCTTCCTGACACTATTCCACGCTTCAAATAAAATTACAAATAATGAAACCACAACAAACAAATTTCCAACCACAAACTTGCTTACTAAACGAACAAGACAATCACAAAACAACATTTAATCAATTTTATAAAAACAAAACAACCATAAGTCAATTTAATCCAAAACTACCCCAAAAAAATCAGATAAAATTTTCTTTTAAAAAAAAAAGGTAAATTCAACCTAACCTTCAATCCAGGCACATAATCCCCACGCTTGTAGTAAGCCGGACTCTTGGCGGCTCTCCACTCCGCGGTCCCCATACCATCTGCGCATCCAAACATCCATTTACAATCAACTAAAAATATCGCAACCTAACCAAAACTAAATTAAAAAAAAAAAAAAGGGAAAGAGACAGATTGCTATCCTTACAGTGATTATTCTCGCAAACTAGAATGACAGGCAGATCCCAAAGCGCAGAGATATTAAGCGCCTCAAATAACTGCCCTTGATTCGCGGCACCATCACCATACAGCGCAAACGTCACCGTTTCATCCTTGCAATACTTCTGTGCGAACGCCAATCCACATCCTAACGGCACCTGCGCACCGACAATCCCGTGGCCCCCGTAAAACCCGGCGTCCTTCTTATAGAAATGCATGGATCCTCCCTTCCCTTTCGAGCACCCAGCCTGGCGGCCCATCAACTCCGAGAACACCTCAAGAAGAGTGCCTCCTCGGCCGAGGAACGTGCAGTGGTCACGATACGCCGTTATGATGGAGTCCTTCTTCGTGATGGCGGCTTCCATCCCTACGGCGACCGCCTCCTGGCCGTCGTAGAGGTGGCAGAATCCGCGGATGAGCTTGGCCTTGTAGAGAGAGTCAGCGGCAATCTCCATCCGGCGCATGGTGGCCATGTTGCGGAAGAAGGAGATAAGCTCTTGAGGCGTGGTCTCCACAGAGCGGGACGGCGGCTCACAGTTGTGAGAGATAAAGGGGACGGAGGTCTCGATGATGAAGGGATCGGTGCAGGTGGAGATAGGACGGCAGATAGTTGCGGTGTATGATAAGGCGGTGGTGAGGGATTTTAGGAGATTGGATCTGGAAGAGGATGTGAGGTGTGATAAAGACATGATTTTCGACCGTAGGATTTGATCGGTCAGGGATTAACGATGTGATCTCAGAGTATGGGTGGAGGAAGGTGGAGGTGGAGGTGTTTGGTCAGGCTGAAGAGAACGAAGTACAACAGGACTCTGTTTGGTCTTGAAGAGTCGCTTTGTCTTTTTTTTTTTTTAGTACAAAGAAGAGCCAACTTGTTTTTCTATTTTCGCAAATGTATTTTTATTTTTATGATCTTTTTCTCTTTTTAGTTTCCTCCAAAAACTATTTTTTTAAAAAAAATATTAGTTTTGTATACTGTAAAAAATAATGAATTATACAACTAATTCATAAAAATAACATAATTTAAAATCTCATAATCGTGAAAATAATTTAATACCAATGAATTGTGCAATATAAATATATTTTTTTAATTATAAGAATATAAATGTTCCTTAGATTATGTATATTCTAATATTGGTGAGCGATTAACTTTCCTTTAAATCAAGAGCTAGTAGTACCATCAACAAACAAAAAAAATTATAGTACAATTTAAAATTCGAGACTCTCATTTTTTTACGAAAAACTGCAAATGTATATAGATTTTTTTTCGTACAAAGAGAACATATTTAGAGTGCCTATTTAGTTGAAGCATGTTAAAATATTTTCCTAGTCACCTTAAGATTTGATTGGCTGTTATAGTCTCATGTTACTATAAATCAATCAAAGAGTATTATTTTACCAAATAATAACCTCTTTTTGCTGAACTTGATTGTCATTAAGTAAAAAAGAAAAGATTTGACCATTAACGCAACGTTAACTAAAAACTTACTAATGGAAAGATGGTCAAATTATCGTATTAAGCCAACTCTATGTCATTTGGAATTGAAATAACGGCAATTCCAAGGTTGCGTATTTGCTCTTTTTAACTGTATAGGACTTTGCCCCACAGAGACAAAGGAATTGGTTTTTTTTTTTTTTTTTGGGGGGCAATATATTCAAGTTTTGACAATTATAAAGTGGTTCAAGATATTACTGTTCCGCTTTAACGTGAATAATTAAAGAATTCTCGACCAAAAAAAAAAGAATATTAAAACACTAACATTATGTTTGGATGGATAGTTTATAGAAAGTTGGAAGAGTTATTAATGAAATGGAATGATTGGGTTTGATTTGGAAAGAAAGTATTAAATTAAATTTGTGTTTGAGATAGTAGGAATGAAAAATAATGTTTTGAGATTAATTTTGTTTGTTTACAATTAAATAGAATGGAAGGTTAACTTAAATCTTGAGAAAAATACCCTTATACATACAAATATAATATTTTTTTATTTTTTCATTTATCAAATATTTAATATTAAAATAAAATTTTATTTTTATTATTAGAAAATTATAAATTATTTTTATTCACAAAAAATGTGAACAATTAATTTTTTATAATTTTTGATAAAAAATTAAATATAAATAGTATGAAAAGTAAACATTTTTTTATTAAGACTAACAATTAATTTTAAATATGATTAGATGAATTAAAAATTTAAAACCCCAACTAAATAGGAAATTAAAGAAGTTAAACATAAAATAATATTACAAAGTAAACACAAAATTCACATATATTTTATTATTATGAAATAAGATTGTAATAGAATTAAAAAAATGCAATTAATTCTAAGCCTTTTTTTTTTTTTTTGGTGATCTATTAATACCAATCTGAGTCAACTCCTAAACTAATTGGGAAAAAAAAAAAAAGAGAGATTCTTCATAACTCATAATTTCATCGTCAAAGTACTAATTGTGCAAATTATTCAGAAGTTGAATGCTTAACATCATTGTTCTCAAAAAGCAACAATAGTTAAAATAAAGTCATCATTGCCAAACTATTCAGAAATTTAACAAGCAGAAATAATAAATAAAATGAAGTCATTTTCCCAAGGTGTAGAAATCTTGGGTTTTGCTTCAGCTCTCTCATTCTTGGGCACTGTTCTTTGCATAAAATAAGGAAAAAAATAAACATATAAGTAAATGTAAAACAACAAGCAATTATAAGGAAAGAAAATCAACATCAACAACTCAAACTCCAACTTTTTCCTAAGGTTATAAATAGTTAATGTCTTTCATTTTCAGTAAACTCATATAGTATTATTATCAAATGAAAAACATAAATAATTTTGTTTCAATATATTGAAACTTACTAGTTTTTTGGTCCAACATTTATTATCTGTAGTAGTATTTTGTTGTGACACTCTATCGGACAACCAAACAATACGTTCAACTTACTAGGATTTTCAATAAGGAATAAGCATCATCAGTATCATCTGAAGCAACTCTTACATCCTCCAATAGTTTACATACATCACTCTCAGGAATCAAAGTTGTTTTGTGGTGAGAAAATCATATGACATTTTTTCTATTACAGTAGCCACATTATCAAGTCCCTCCATCATCATTGATATTTCACCATCCAAACGTGACCTTTTATCTTTCCTTTTTTTTTTGAAGAAATTGATGCTTCAGATTGTTCTTGTGATCTTACATCACGTGGAGACATTTCACAAGCATCATCACCAAAAGTATTAAAATTCTCAAGCACCATCTCATTTCTACCAAGCAGTGCATCAATGTCTTCAATAGTATTCATTGAGAAAGATTGCTCTAAATTTGCAGCCTCTCTTTGCCTAATTTCAGCAGCAATTTCAGTGAGCGTTAACTTCTCATAATTTTGCACCGATTTGTCCTTTCATTCAACATTTTCTAGATGAGCCTATCCATAGCAATAAAAAATTTACCACGTTAGCATTCACATTCATTCTATACAAAAAAAAAATATAAATTGAAAGTGAATACAAATCTCAATGAGTTTTTGTCTTATTTCAAGTTCTGCAGTCCACTTCTCACATATAAGATCCCAACCATATCCACTCATGCCATTTTTGAAAATATCAAAACAGCTCATAAAATTTTTTTTATTAATTTCATTTGATTCTGAATTTTGAGTTTGTCAAGTGGTTTGTCTGAAAAATTTTTCTTCAATTCAAACAAAATATTGTTGAATGTAGAAGTTGTAAAGGAACCCCCTAGGCAGTTACCCAATATGTGCTCGTGTAAATAAGCATCAATCAAGGCATCATCCATCAAAGGAGTCCAAACACATTTATCTTTCTCAGATTTATGCGACATCTTAATTAAAATGCTACAAGAAAAATATAACACAAAAGACAAAATATAAGTAGCCACAAACTTTTAATAACATATCACTACTCAATAAAAAGCAAAAGAAAATATTCATTAAGGTTTAGTCATATACATAACAAATAGATCACAATTTCAACGTTCAACAATTTAAAGATAAAGCAAGTCAAAATACATATATATATAAATATCTAAATATTTGAGTTATAATCTTCCCACATATGTCTTGCTATAACGTCTCTAATAATTTCTCTTTTGTGTGCATCTTCACTACTATCTAATTGAGCGCATGAAACTTCTACTTCTTGATTCATAATCTCTTTGGTCAACCTCAGCAAGAATATTAAGATTCGAATTTGCTCCTACTAAGTAATTATGCAATATGCAACACGTAAATGTAATTTTATTTTGAGTTTGGACACCATAATTTAGTTCAGTTGTACTTGATATAATTGGAAAGCATTTCTTAACTACACCAAATGCACATTCGATTGCATTTCATAAAGAAGCATGTCGAAGATTAAACAATTCTCGTTCATTTCTTGGTGGATTCCTCGAGTACTCTTTCAAATGATATCGTTTTCCTCTATAAGGTGTTATAAGTCCACTCTTTAACATGTATCCATCATCAACAAGTTAGTATTTTCCTATACGTAAACATCTATGTTATTAGATTCACATAATTCAAATGTTGTAGCACAATTTCTAAATTAGATTACTATTATAATTACCTTGAGAAATTTTCAAAGTAATTGCCCTTAGATAATGCATTTTTTAGAACTCTTGAATCAAATGCAGTACCTTCCCACCCCGTCAAGACGTAAGTAAATCTTAAGTCAAATGTGCATGCAACCAACACATTTTGTAATGGAAAATCTTTTCTCCCACGATATTTAGGTGCTTTATTAGAAGACACTTTCACACGAATATGGGTCTCATTAATTGCACTAATGCAATCCTGAGATTAAATAAATAATTTTCTATAGTTGCACATGAGAATGAAAAAATAATATATGTAAAGGAAATTACTTTTACCTTAAATAATGGGTAAAATCTATCATTTTGTGGCTATTTCTGAGGGAATCCCACTATCATCTGGTTGTATGATAAATTTATCCTCTACTATTATTAGTGTTCTTAAAACGTTATGGAAATGACGACTTATTGTCTCTCCGAATCGAAAAAAATGGAATACAATCTCGCAGTTGGTGACATTATGTCGTATAATATAAAGACATTTCACGACTTGTTCTTCCACATTAATCCTTAAAGTTGGTCGCATACCCCCATCTCTAACTAAGACATCACATAAACCAATAAATACAGCATGACTAATTCTTAGTATAGAGCGACAATGTTTGGTGCCTACAAGCTTGATCATTATTTGTGACCTTACTCGATTTGTTTCTAGTGTTATAAAAGAAGGAATTTGTATCCTTTGGTGACCTTTTGTTATACCAAATCAACATGTTTCTATAGCAACAACTTATGCAACTTATGCAACATATGCAACAATTTTTCTTTGTAAAGAAATTATGATCTTCAGTAATGTCATCATCCATCTATGAAAATAAAATTAATATATCAAAACAAAGCATGTAAACACAAAAAAATAAGAATGATATTTTTGAGGAGACATTGTCCCTCTAACGATAAGGGCAGAGATTTTAAATAGTTTGTATACATTAATCTCTTAAAAAGAACTCATAAATAAAATGAAATTAATTTATCTAATTTGCATTCTATTTCATGTTTTTTAATTACTCTTCTTAACTTTTCTTTTTATCCTAAAAAACTTCCATACAACAAGAAAATAGTGGAAAATAGCAGCTTGATAATGGGGAGTAAGCACAGTAAGAAAAAAGTGTATTAGATTAAACAAACTTGTTGAGGGTGTAAGTTTATGCATGTATTCACTATTGATGCTTAAGATGTTGCAAGGAGACTATTTAGAGGCAAAATGCATACTTAAGATTATGAAATTTATGCATTTTATGCTTTAACTTTCACACACACACACACACACACACACATATATATATATATATATTCATTTTATGCATAGATATTCCAGGAGTCAAAATATTCAGGTTTTCTGTTGATGCAATGTGCTCAATATGGTTAAGGGTGCTCATGGAAAAGGAGCTTGCCAAGAAATTCATTTTTTTGAAGGATTATTGGGAAGGAACTATAGAGATTGTAGCTCTACTAGCTTGTTCAGGCTTCATAATTGGAAGCCCTAATAGAATGTCATCAGAAGATTATTTTGCGAAGAGTTTAGCTAACATGAATGGATCAGATGGTGGAAAATGCCATATTGATACCATACAAGCTTTGCATAAATTACTTGTGCATCACTACATGTAGTATAACTTGCCAAACCCATTGGACCTTTATCTTGAGCATCACAAATTGGTTTTGGACAACGATTCACTTTGCTTGTTATAGGAAGTTGCAGTAAGTTTCTTCACATCCAGTGAGTGTCACTGTTCTCTCCGTGGTATTTTCTTTTGTTGCATTGCATGTAAATAGCTTTTAATCTATTTCTACTGGTATATTATGGTATTTGGATATTCAAACTCTTACTTTCCTTTTGTCATCCTATATAACTTCGTAGCCCTATGTATGGTATTGTTTGTCTATTTGATGAGCAAATAGTTGACTAGCTATGGCAATTAAGTATATACTGAACCTGCAGTAAACCTCAGTATGTGTGCATGAGCATGTGATAGCTGCTTATTTACAATGCAGTCAAGGAAAATCAAATTTTAGAATATTTTGTTTTAATTCATTATTGTGGAATTCATATTTTTATTCTTAATTTTCTGATTGGGAAGATTAGGCTTTGGGACTAATTAGGAATTTTTATTATCATTAAGAGTATTCAAAAATTGTTTTATTCTGCTATTTGGTGTTGGTTTAGAATTTTTTTTGCTTGGGATTTCTAAGCCTTATAGTAATATGATTTTTATTGCTTTATAAGTACCTATGTATAATCAGTTATCTTTTGTAGAACTAGATGACTTGGTGCTTATTCTCCTTATTTGTCTCACTCTCTCTTTTTTTTTCCTTACTTTGATGCAATGTTTCTGTTGTTGCTATAGTATGTCTGGTATTATTCATGCATGAAATAACCAGTAATTTCTTTTATTTTCCTCTAGTCAACACTCATTCAGCCTCTTAGCCTAATTCCCTTCTTTCTTAATCAGAACCCTTGCAAGCATAAATCCTTTCCTATTTTGCCCACCATATAAGAAGGAGTAGCCTGTAGTTTAGTTCTCTAACCTTTTTTTGTGTTGTATTTGTTTTCTAAAGATTTTGATATTTTTAACAATAACATCAAATATTATTTGGACCTTTCATATTTTCCAAGTATATTCTGCAATCTTTTGGCTTATCCAAGCAATTGTTTTGCATAATACATTTAAAGTCTTTATCATGTTGCATCCTAAGGGTGATTTTCAATGCTATTTTCCAATAAAAGTTAGCAATACCTTTAAAAAAAGTCAATTCTTGTATTGATGTACTTATATGATGCATTTGTAAAACCTTCCCAAAATTCAGACATGCTTCTTTAGGACAAAGCTACTATTATCCTCCTACTTATATCAGATGGATCCCTAGATTAGTATCTGACTTTTGAAACTTTTTCATATGCCTTAAAACTAGCTTTTATGAATGTTATGTGTTATTAATGAGAATAAGTGTGGTGTTAGTGCATGAAAACATAGCATGGCCTGAATTCACTTGTTTAATTTGTTCTTACATGTTATGTCATTATTTGTTGAAGTTCTATTTTACTAGTTTCTTCTCTATCCTATTATATATGCATGTCAAATAAGTATGATGCAGTTTTTCATATGTATTCATTTATTGATTGATTTCATTTAAAATGATTGCTTATGATGGATTTGTCATTAGAAACCATATGTTATTGAGTGAAAAGAGCAGCTGCTTTCGATGGGGAAGGGGAAAAACTCCTAAAAAAGTTCTTAGTCATTGTCCCTGCAAGTTTAGTCCAATAGCAAGTAATATATGATATATGCAGTGGTTAAACCCAACTAAGTCCAAAAGCAAGGTCTTATATTCACTGTACAGTTATTCTTCATCATCATGCATAGGCATGACATGATCCAATTAAATGCATATGCATTTTCACTCATGCACAAGGAATTATTCTGTTTTAATTGCATATGGCTCTTCTCTTCCACTGTCCCACGGTTTCATGGCTTATTGTAACACTATGGTCTGTTATGCAAAGGTTACATGCACACCCAACCCAATGCATTGAACAAACAAGGAAATTTAAGAAATTTGGGATATTTTTGGATGACGACATGAAGAGGGTATTGATTCATTATTTGATGCTTCTTAATCAATCACCAATATATGTCAACCTAAGACTATCCATACATATGTTCATCATAACAGCTAGGGTGAAGTGGCATAAAGAAGAATCTTACTTGAACAGATTCGTGCAAAAGCGGCAGAGAGAAGATCCAACTAATTGGGGATAAAGCTAAGGTGAAGAAGTTGTTGTGTTGACGTATGTTGGTTTGCTCTGCTTTGAGAGCCCAAGCGAGAATCACAGCAAAGTGAGGCTAGGGACGAAGCTAGGTGAAGAAGTTGTTGTGTTTTGATGTTGTTGTGTCATAGGTTATGCATCCATGGGAAGTTTTTGTGTTGTAGGTTGTGCGGCAATGGGAGGAAGCAGATTGTTGGCCAACCAAATCAAGGGCAGATTTGTAATTTCATTATTTTTTTTACTTTGAACCTGTGGAAACACCCCAATTTGGGGTGTTCCAATATATTGGTTTGGGTGGTTTTGGACAGGTTTACCAAAACCTTTGAAACTACTCCATTCCACTCCAACCCTTTTATCCAAACATAAAATTATTTTCTAAACCAAGTTCTTCCATTCCATTCGATTATAAACCTTCAATCCAAACATACCCTAAAGGATTAGATGGAGTGCACACAGTTAGGTATAAAAAGGGTGGACTCTTTTGTTATTGATTGGAGTTGATGTTGGGTTGCAAAGCCCAAACTCCATAACGCTATGCTTCCACTGACCTAAATTATTTTAAAATAGTTTCAATAATATTCTGTAAAATAAAGAGCATAGTTTGAATGATAAAAAATATTTGAAATAATTTTTCAATAGAAAAGTAAATATATATATATATATATATATATATATATATATATATATATATATATATATATATATATATATATATTCA